>JANJOY010000170.1:0-13060 GCA_038496675.1 Rachycentron canadum
GGTCTAAAGGTCATATATGACTACAGGTCATACAAGTCATATGGGTCGACAGATATCATACAGGTCTACAGTCATACACGTCAACAGGTCATACAGATCTACAAGTTGACAGGTTTACAGGTCATACAAGTCATACAGGTCTACATGTCATACAAGTCAATGGGCTATACAGGTTATATAGGTCTGCAGGTCATATTAGTCTACAAGTCATACAAATCTATAGGTTGACAGGTTTACAGGTCTACAGGTCATACAGATCTACAGGTCAACAGGTTTAGAGGTCTACAGGTCAACAGGTCATACAAGTTATATAGGTCTAGAGGTCTGCAGATCATACATTTATGCAGATCATACAAATCTACAGGTCAACAGGTTTACAGGTCTACAGGGCTACAGATATCGTACAAGTCATACAAGTCATACAGTTCACATTGGTGTACAGGTCTGCAGGTCACACAGGTCTACAAGTCCTACAGATCTATTGGTCGACAGGTTTACAGGTTTACAGGTCATACAGGTCAACAGGCCACACAGGTCATATAGGTCTCCAGGTCATACATATCTACAGGTTGACAGGTTTACAGGTCCACAGGCCATACAGTTAAGTAATACAGTAATACAGATCTACAGATCGACAGGTTAACAGTTCCAATTGGTCACATATGTCTGCAGGTCATAGAGGTCATGCAGGTCTACAGGTCGACAAGTTTCGACTTCTACAGGTGAAAAGGTCTACAGGTCTACAGTTCACATTGGTTTACTGGTCTGCAGGTCAAACAGGTCTACAATTCATACAGATCTACAGGTCGACAGGTCATATGGGTCTACAGGTCAAACAGATCTACAGGTTGACAGGTTGACAGGTTGACAGGTTGACAGGTTGACAGGTTGACAGGTCCACAGGTTATACAGCTCTACAGATATCATACTATATAGGTCTACAAGTCTGCAGCTCCTATGGGTCTACGGGTCATACAGATCTACAGGTCGACAGGTTAACAGGTCATACAGATGTACAGGTCGACAGGTTAATAGGTCTACAGGTCATACATGTCATACAGTTCTACAGGTCAAAAGGTTAACAGGTCATACATGTCATACATATCTACAGATCAAAATGTTTACAAGTCTACAGATGCAGATGCAGATCTAAAGGACAACAGGTTAACAGGTCATACAAGTAAGAGAGGTCTACATTTCTTTCATGTCTACAGATCATGAAAGTCTACAGGTTATACAGATCATATATGTTTACAGGTCTGCAGGTCATACAAGTCTTCAGATATCACACAGGTCTACAGATGATGCAGTCTACAGGTCATACAGGTCAACAGGTCATACAGGTCATATCAGCCTACAGTCATACAAATCTACAGGTCGACAGATTTACAGGTCTACAGGTTTACATATATGCTACAGGTCATACAGGTCTACAGTTCACATAGGTATACAGGTCTGCAGGTCACACAGGTCTACAAGTCATTCAGAACTCCAGGTTGGCAGGTTTACTTGTCTACAGGTCATACAGGCCACACAGGTCATATAAGGCTACAGGTCATACATATCTACAGGTTGACAGGTTAACAGTCCCAATAGGTCACAGTGGTCTGCAGGTCATAGAGGTCATACAGGTCTACAGGTCATACAGATCTACAGGTCGACGGGGTTAGGGTTCTACAGGTCAACAGGTCCACAGGTTATACAGCTCTACAGATATCATATTATATCGATCCATAAGTCTGCAGCTCATACAGGTTTACGGGTCATACAGATATATATATTTTTGGCTCTACAGGTCTGCAGCTCATATTGGTCTACAAGTCTATAGGTCGACGGGTTTACAAGTCTACAAGTCAACAGGTCATACATGTCATGCAGATTTAAAGGACGACAGGTTTACATGCCATACAAGTCAGAAAGGTCTACATTTCTTGCATGTCTACAGATCATACAGGCCATACAGGCCATACAGGTCATATAAGTCTACAGGTCATACAAGTCATATAAGTCTACAGGTCTGCAGGTCTCACAGGTCTATAGGTCATACAGATCTACAGGTCGAAGGGTTTACAGGTCTACAGTTCATACAAGTCAATAGAGATCAACAGGTCGACAGGTTAACAGGTCATACAAGACAAAAAGGTCTGCAGATCATAGAGGTCATACAGGTCACACAAATCTACAGGTCGACAGGTTTAGATGTCATACAGCGCAACATGTCATACAGCGCAACAGGTCATACAGCACAACATGTTCACAGGTCATACAGGTCTACAGGTCATAAAGCTCGACAGAGATCATATCATTTTTTGTCTCCAGGTCTGCAGGTCATAAAGGTCTACATGTCCACAGGTTAACAAGCCTACAGGTCATACAAGTCATACAGATCTATAGGTCAACGGGTTTACAAGTCTACAGGTCAACATACATGTCATGCAGATTTAAAGGATGACAGGTTTACAGGTCATACAAGACAGAAAGGTCAACATTTCTTGCACGTCTACAGATCATACAGGTCTACAGATTGGACAGGTCAGATTTGTCTACAGGTCTGGAGATCATACAGGTCTACATTTCAAACATATATACACATTGACAGTTTTACAAGTCTACAGGTCATACTAATCTACAGGTCGACAGGTTTACAGCTCTACAGGTCAACAGGTCATACACTTCTACAGATCAATAGACCACACAGGTCATATAAGGCTACACGTCATACATATCTACATGTTGACAGGTTTACAGGTCCACAGATAATACAGCTAAGTTATACAGTAATACAGATTGACAGATCGACAGGTTAAGAGTTCAAATCAGTCACATTGTTCTGCAGGTCATAGAGGTCATACAGATCTACAGGTCATAAAGATCTACATGTCGACAGGTTTAAAGATCTACAGGTCAACAGTTCATACAAGTTATATAGGTCTACAGGTCTGCAGGTCATACAGGTCTACAAGTCATGCAGATCTACAGGTCGAAAGGTTTTTTAGATACACAGGTCATACATGTCAAACAGTTCTACAGGTCAACAGGTTAACAGGTCATATATGTCATACAGATCTACAGGTCAACAGGTTTAAAAGTCAACAGGTCAACAGGTCATACAAGTCTACAGGTCATGAAGAACTAAAGGACAACAGGTTTACAGGTCATTCAAGTCAGACAGGTATAGATTTCTTGCATGTCTAGAGATCATGCAGGTCTACAGGTTATACAGGTTCTCAAGTGATACAGGTCAACAAGTTATACAGGTCAGATATGTCCACAGGTCTGTAGGTCATACAAATCTACAGGTCATACAAATCTACAGGTCACATAGATCTACAGGTCAACAGGTTTACAGGTCTACAGGTCAACAGGTCATACAATTCTACAAGTCATACAGGTCTACAGGTCGACAGATTCACAGGTCTACAGAAATCCTACATATTATACAGGTCTACAGTTCTATAGGTCTACAGGTCTGCAGGTCATACAGGTCTATAAATCATACAGATCTAACCTGTCGTCATACAGGATGACAGGTTTAAAAGTCTACAGGTCATACAGTTCAACAGGCCACACAAGTCATATAGGTCCATAGGTCACACAGAGCTACAGATATATAATATAGATCTGAATCTGCAGTCTGCAGCTCAGGTTTACGGGTCATACAGATATCATTACATATAGGCCTACAGTTCTGCAGGTCATACATGTCTACAGCACATATTGGTCTACAAGTCAACATGTTTACAGGTTTACAGATATACAAGTCATACAGGCCATATAGGCCATACAAGTCATATAAGTCTACAGGTAATACAGGTTATATAAGTCTATGGGTCTGCAGGTCTCACAGGTCTACAGAAATCAAATCATACAAATCTACAGGTTTACAGGTGTACCGGTCATACAGGCCACACAGATCTACAGCTCGGCAGGTTAAGAAGTCATACATGTCTTTTTGGTCTGCAGGCCATACAGGTCATACATGTCATACAGTTCTAAAGGTCATATATGACTACAGGTCGACAGGTTTACAGGTCTACAGTTCATACAAGGTCATACAGATCTAAAAGTTGACAGGTTAACAGGTCATACTTGTCATATAAATCTGTAGTTCATACAGATCATACAAGTCTACAGGTCATACAAATCTACAGGTCACACAGGTCAACGGGTTATACAGGTTATATAGGTCAATAGGTCTGCAGGTCATATAGGTCTACAAGTGATACAGATCTATAGGTCGACAGGTTAATAAGTCATACATGTCATACAGATCTACAGGTCAACAGGGTTACATGTCAACAGGTCAATTCATACAGCTTTAAAGGTCGATAGGTTTACATGTAAATAGATCAACAGGTCATACAAGTCTACATGTCATGCAGATCTAAAGGACGACAAGTTTACAGGTCATACTAGTCAGACAGGTCTACATTTCTTGCATGTCTGCAGGTCATACACGTCTCCAGATATGATACAGGTCTACAGATTTTACAGGTCTACAAGTCATAGAGGTCAAAAGGTTATACAGGTCAGATATGTCTACAGGTCTGCAGGTCATACAGTTCTACATTTCATTAATATATACACATCAACAGGTTTACAAGTCTACAGGTCATATCAACCTACAGTTCATACAAATCTAGAAGTCGACAGGTTTATAGGTGTACAGGTCATAAAGGCCATACAGATCTACAGGTCGGCAGGTTAACAAGTCTAAAGGTCAACAGGTCATAAAAGTCATATAGGTCTACAGGTCTACATGTCATACAGGTCTAAAGGTCATATGTGACTACAGGTCAACAGGTCATACAAGTCATATAGGTCTACACGTCATAAAGGTCTAAAGGTCATATGTGACTACAGGTCAACATGTCTACAGTACATACAGGTCATACAGATCTACAAGTTGACAGGTTAAAAGGTCATACAAGTCATATAGGTCTACAGGTCTATAGGTCATACATCTCTAAAGGTCATATTGGAATACAGGTCATACAAGTCATATGGGTCTACAAATATCATACAGATCTACAGGTCATCCAGGTCATACAGGTCATCCAGGTCTACAGGTCATACAGGTCAATAGGTCATACAGGTTAGATAGGTCATATAGGTCTAGAGGTCATCCAAATCTACAGGTTGACAGGTTTACAGGTCTACAGGTCATACAGGTATACAGATATAATTTCATATAATTCTACAGTTTTGCAGGTCATAAATGTTTACAGGTCATACAGATTCACAGGTCGGCAGGTTTACAGGTCATACATGTCATTTGCGTCTGCAGGTCATACAGGTTTACAAATATCATATCATATAAGTCTTACAGGTCTGCAGGTCATAGAGGTCTACAGGTCATATAAGACTACAGTTCATACAAGTCATACGTGTCTACAGATATCATACAGGTTTACAGATATCATATCGTATAAGTCTACAGGTCTGCAGGTCATACAGGTCTACAAGTCATACAGATCTAGAGGTCGACCGGTTCACGGGTTATTCAAGTCATACAGGTCGACAGGTTGTCAGGTCATACAAGTCATATAAGTCTGCAGGTTATACAGATCTACAGGTCAACAGGTTACATGGTCGAAAGATCAACAGGTCGTACAAGTCATATAGGTATACAGGTCTACATGTCATACAGCCCGAAAGGTCATATCAGGTCGACAGGTTTACAGGTCTACAGATCATACAGGTCAACAGGTCATACAGGTCATATATGTCTAAAGGTCATACAGATCTACAGTTTGAAAGGTTTAAAGGTCTACAGGTTATACAGGTCTTACAAATCTACAGTTCTCCAGGTCTACAGATATCATATCATATAGTCTACAGGTCTGCAGGTCATACATGTCTATAGGTCATATCTATCTACAGGTTATACATATCTACATGTCATACAGGTCATACAGATCTACAGGTCGAAAGGTTTACAGGTTTTACAGGTCTACAGATATCCAACAGGTCATACAGGTCTACAGTTCACATAGGTCTACAGGTCTGAAGGTCATACAGGTCTACAATTCATACAGATACACAGGTCGACAGGTTTAGAAGTCAACAGGTCAACAGGTCATACAAGTCTACAGGTCATGCAGATCTACAGGTCGACAGGTCATACAAGTCAGACAGGTCTACATTTCTTGCATGTCTACAGATCATGCAGGTCTACAGGTTATACAGGGAGCATATGTTTACAGGTCTCCAGATAGGTCATACAGGTCTACAGATTATACAGGTCTACAAGTCATACAGGTCAACAGGTTATACAGGTCAGATATGTCCACAGGTCTGCAGGTCATACAAGTCTACATTTCATTCATATATGCACGTCGACATGTTTACAAGTCTAAAGGTCATACTTGTCATACAGATCTACAGGTCGACAGGTTTACAGGTCTACAGGTCATTTAAGTAAAATAGGTCTACAGGGCTGCAGGTCATAAAGTTCTACAGGTCATACAGATCTACAGGTCAACAGGTTTACAGGTCGACAGCTCTACAGATATACTACAGGTTATACAGGTCATAGAGGTCAACAGGATATACAGGTCATATATGTCTAAAGGTCTGCAGGTCATAAGGGTCTACAGATATCATACAGGTCCACAGATCAGACAAGTCTACAGCTCATACAGGTCAATACGTTGTACAGGTCATATTGGTCCACACGTCTGTAGGTCATACAAGTCTACAGGTCATGCAGATCTACAGGTCGACAGGTCATACAGATATCATATTATCTATATCTACAAGTCTGCAGGACATACAGGTCTATAGGCCATACAGATCTCCACGTCGACAGTTTTACAAGTCTACAGGTCATACAGGTCATACAAGTCATACATGTCTACACATAACATAGATGTCGACAGTTCATACATGTCTAAAGATATATCATATCATATACAGGTCTACAGGTTATAAAACTCCACAGGTCGACAGATTTTCGAGTCTAAAGGTCATACAGGTCATACAGGTCATACAGGTCATACAGGACATACAGGTCATACAGATCTACAGGTCGACAGGTTTACACATCTACACATCATACAGATATCATATCATATATGTATATAAATATGAAGGTCATGAAAGTCTAACGGTCATCAAGGTCATACAGATCAACAAGTTAACAGGTCACAGGTCATATAGGTTCTAAGGTCATATAGGTCTACATGTCACACAGATTGACAGGTCGACAGGTCTGCTGGTCATACAGGTCGACAGGTCGACAGGTCATACAGATCTACAGGTCGACAGGTCATACATGTCATATAGTTCTGCCGGTCATATAGGTCATACAGGTCTACCGGTCATACAAATCTAATGTCGACAGGTTTACGTGTCTACAGGTCAAGAGATCTGAGAGGTCAACAGGTCATACATGTTTACTGATCATACAGATATACAGATATAGGTCTGCAGGTCTGCAGGTCATATAGCTCTAATAGCCATACAGATCTAAGGTCGACAGGTTTAGAGGGCTACAGGTCATACAGTTCATACAGGTCAAACAGATCTACAGGTTGGCATTTTTATAAGTCCATAGGTCTTACAGATCCACAGCTATCATATTATATAGGTCTACAAGTCTGCAGCTCATATAGGTTTACGGGTCATACAGATATCACATCATATAGGTCTACAGGTCTGCCGGTCATACAGGCCAAACAGGTCATATAAGTCTACAGGTCTGCAGGTCTCACAAGTTCTCAAATATCATATCATACAAGTCTAAAGGTTTGTGGGTCATAAAGGTCCACAAGTCATATAAGTCTACAGGTCTACAGGTCATACAGGTCAACATTTCAACAGGTTACATGTCTACAGGTCATAAAGGTCTACAAAAATTTTATCATATTTTTTATCATGTTTACAAGTTTACAGGTCTACAGGTCATACAGCTCAACTTTTCAACGGTTTACAGGTTTACAGGTCATTCAGGCCATAAAAATCCATAGGTCGGCAGGTTAACAGGTCATATATGTAATTTTGCGTCTGCAGGTCATACAGTTCATACAAATCTACAGGTCACGTAAGACTACAGTTCATACAAGTCATACGTGTCTACAGATATCATACAGGTCTACAGGTCATACAGGGCTACAAATCATACAAATCTACAAGACGACAGGTTTACAGGGTACAGGTCATAGAGGTCAACAGGCCACACAAGTCATATAGGTCCACAAGTCATACAGATCTACAGATATCATTTTATATAGATCTACAAGTCTGCAGCTCATACATGTTTACGGGTCATACAGATATCATATCATATAGGTCTACAAGTCTGCATGTCATACATGTCTACAGCTCATATTGGTCTACAGGTCGACTGGTTCACAGGTCATACAACTCATACAGATCAAAAGGTTGACAGGTTTACAGGTCTACAGGTCATACAGGTCAACAGGCCACATGGGTCATATAGGTTTAAAGGTAATACAGATCTACAGGTT
The DNA here is from genome assembly GCA_038496675.1 of Rachycentron canadum. NCBI lineage: Eukaryota > Metazoa > Chordata > Actinopteri > Carangiformes > Rachycentridae > Rachycentron > Rachycentron canadum. Next base: position 8,472 of record JANJOY010000170.1, read on the forward strand.
AACAGATTTACAGGTGCACAGGTTATACAGCTTTACAGATATCATATTATATAGGTCTACAAGTCTGCAGCACATACGGGTCTAGGGGTCATACAGATATCATATCATATAGGTTTACAGGTCTACAGGTCATAAAGGTCATACAGGTCATACAGGTTAACAGGTCATACAGGTCATATAAGTTTACATACATCATACAGATAAACAGGTCGACAGGTTTACAGGTCAACAGGTCATACACGTCATGCAGGTCTACAGGTCGACAATTTAAGAGGTCATACAGGTTTAACAAATCTACATGACGACAGGTTTAAAGGTCTCCAAGTCATACAGGTCATACAGATCATACAGGTCATACAGGTTATACAGGTCATACAGGTCATACAGGTCATACAGGTCTACAGGTCATAAAGATGTACAGGTCGACAGGTTTACAGGTCTACAGATATCCTACAGATATCATACAGGTCATATACAGAGCTACAAATATCATATTATATAGGTCTACAAGTCTTAAGCTCTTACATGCCTACAACTCATATTGGTCTACAAGTCGACAGGTTTACAGGTCTACAGGTCATACAGGGCCATATGAGTCTACAGGTCATACAGGTCATACTGAGCTAAAGGTTGACAGGTCTACAGGTCATACTGATCTAAAGGTTGACAGGTCTAGAGGTCATACAGCTCAACATGCCGACAGGTTTACAGGTCTACAGGTCATAAAGATCTACAGATATCATATCATATAGGTTTACAGGTCTACAGGTCAACAAGTCATACAATTCTGCAGATCTACAGATCAACCAGGTCATACAGGTCATACAGGTAATACAGATCTACATATTGACAGGTTTACAACTCTGCAGGTCAATTGCTCATTTTAGTCTACAGGTCATGCAGATCTAAAAGACGACAGATTTACAGGTCATACAAGTTAGACAGGTCTACATTTCTTCAGATCATGCACGTCTACAGGTTTCACAGGTCTTATATGTCTACAGTTCTGCAGGTCATACAGGTCTCCAGAAATCATACTGGTCTACAGATTATACAGGTCAATATGTCATACAGGTCATAAAGATGTACAGGTCTACAGGTCTACAGATATCCTACAGGTCATACAGGTCATATAGGTCCACGGGTCATATAGATCTACAGATATCATATTATATAGGTCTACAAATCTTCAGCTCTTACATGCCTACAGCTCATATTGGTCTACAGGTTTGCAGGTCTACAGGTCATACAGGCCATATAAGTCTACAGGTCATACAGGTCATACTGATCTTAATGTTGACAGGTCTACAGGTCATACAGCTCAACATGTCAACAGGTCATACAAGTTATATAGGTCTACAGGTCTGCAGGTCATACAGTTATACAGATTAGAAAAATCTACAGGTCAAAATGTTTACAGGTCTACAGATATCCTACAGGTCATACATATCATACAGGTCATACAGGTCAACAGGCCACACAGGTCATATAGGGCAACAGGTCATACATATCTACAGGTTGACAGGTTTACAGGTCAACAGGCCATATAGTAGTAAGTAAGTAACACAATAATACAGATCTTCAGATCGACAGGTTAATAGTTCCAATAGGTCACATAGGTCTGCAGGTCATAGATGTCATACAGGTCTACAGGTCACACAGATCTGCAGGTTGACAGGTTTACAGGAGCACAGGTCATACAGCTCTACATATCATATTATATAGGTCTACAAGTCTGCAGCTCATACGGTTCTACGGGTCATACATATATCATATCAAATAGGTTTATAGCTCTACAGGTCATACAAGTCATATAGATCTACAGGTCAACAGGTTTATATGTTTACAGGTCATACATGTCATATAGGTCTACAGGTCAACAGGTCAAACAAGTCTACAGGTCATGCAGATCTAAAGGACGACAAGTTTACAGGTCATACAAGTCAGACAGGTCTACATTTCTTGCATGTCTACAGATGATGCACGTTTACAGGTTATACAGGTCGTATATGTCTACAAGTTTGCAGGTCATACAGGTTCCCAGATATCATACAGGTCTACAGATCTTACAGGTCCCCAGATATCATACAGGTCTACAGATCTTACAGGTCTACAAGTCATACAGGTGAACAGGTTATACAGGTCAGATATGTCTACAGGTCTGCAGGACACTTACAGGTCTACATTTCATTAATATATACACGTCAACAGGTTTACAGGTCTACAGTTCATACACATCATACAAATCTACAGGTCGACAGCTTTAGAGGTCTACAGGTGAACAGCTCATACAAGTTATATTGATTTACAGGTCTGTAGGTCATACAGTTCCACAGCTCATACAGATCATACAGATCTACAGCTTTACAGGTTTACAGGTTTACAGGTTTACAGGTTTACAGGTCATACAGGTCAACAAGCCACACTGGTCATATTAGGCTACAGGTCATACATCTCTGCATGTTGACAGGTTTACAGGTCCACAGTTCATACAGCCAAGTAATACAGTAGACAGATCTACAGATTGACAGGTTAGGAGTTCAAATAGGTCACATTGTTCTGCAGGTCATAGAGGTCATACAGATCTACAGGTCATTCAGATCTACAGGTTGACAGGTTTAGAGGTTCACAGCTCAACAGTTCATACAGGTTATACAGGTGTACAGGTCTGCAGGTCATACAGTTCAACAGGTCATTCTGATCTAAAGGTCGACAGGTTTACAGGTTTTACAGGTTTACAGGTCTACAGATATCCTACAGGTCAAACAAGTCAACAGGCCACACAGGTCATATAGGTCTACAGGTCATACAGATCTACAGGTGGAAAGGTTTACAGGTGCACAGGTTATACAGCTATACAGATATCATATTATCTAGGTCTAAAAGTCTGTAGCTCATACGAGTCTACGGGTCATACAGATATCATATCATAGAGGTTTACAGGTATACAGGTCATACAGGTCATACAGATCTACAGGTCGACAGGTTTATAGGTCTACAGGTCATACATGTCATGCAGTTCTATAGGTCGACAGGTTAACAGATCATACATGTCATACAGATCTACAGGTCGACAGGTTTACAAGTCAATAGGTCAACAGGTCATCCTTTAGATCTGCATGACCTGCATACACAGGTCATGCAGATCTAAAGGATGACAGGTTTAAAGGTCATACAAGTCAGACAGATCTACATTTCTTGCATGTCTACAGGTTATACAGGGCAAATTTGTCTACAGGTCTGCAGGTCATACAGGCAGGCAAGGCAAGGCAAGGCAATTTTATTTGTATAGCCCATTTTTACAAACAGTTTGTCTCAAAGGGCTTTACATAGCATCATAACAACATCCTCTGCCCTTAGACCCTCACATCGACTGAGGAAAAACTCAAAACAAAAAAACCTTTTAACAGGGAAAAAAAAAGCTCATGGTGAGCAACAGAGGAGGGATCCCTCACCCAGGACGGGCAGACGACAGGTCAACAGATCGACAGGTTGACAACTCTACAGGTCAATTGGTCAGACAAGTCTACATTTCTTGCATTTTTACAGATCATGCAGGTCTACAGGTTATACAGATCGTATATGTTTACAGGTCTGCAGGTCATACAGGTCTCCAGATATCATACAGGTCAACAGGTTATACAGGTCAGATATGTCCATAGTTCTGCAGGTCACACAGGTCTACATTTCATTCATATATACAGGTCGAACAGTTTACAGGTCTCCAGGTCAAGAGGTCATATAGGTCATACAGGTCTACATGTCAAACAGATCTACAAGTCAACAGGTCTACAGGTCTGTAGGTCATACAGGTCTACAGGTCATACAGATCTACAGGTCGACAGGTTAATACGTCATACAGGTCACACAGGTCATTTAGTTCAACACGTCATCAGGTCCAACAGATATATAGGTCGACAGGTTTACATTTGTACAGGTCAAGAGATCAAACGGGTCATATAGGTCTTCAGGTCATACATGTCTAAAGTTCATACAGATCTGCAGGTCTACAGTTCATACAGGTCATATAGGTTTATAGGTCTACAGGTCATACATATCAACAGGCCACACAGATCTACAGATCAACAGGTCTACAGGTCATGCAGATCTACAGGTCTACAGGTAATATAAGACTGCAAGTCATACAAGTCATACAGGTCTACAGATATCAAACAGGTCTACAGGTCATATATGACTACAGGTCATATAATTCTTACAGGTCTACAGATATCAAACAGGTCTACAGGTCATATATGACTACAGGTCATACAATTCTTACAGGTCTACAGATATCATACAGGTTTAAGGGTCATCTACAGATACCATACAGGTAATACAGGTCTACAGATGTGCAGGTCAACAGGTCATACAGGTCTACAAATATGATGCAGGTCTTCAGGTCATCTAAAGATACCATACAGGTCATTCAGGTCTACAGATATCATAGAGGTCGACGGGTCAACTACAGACATCATAATGCTCTACAGGCAAGGCAAGGCAAGGCAAGGCAATTTTATTTGTATAGCCCATTTTTACAAACAGTTTGTCTCAAAGGGCTTTACATAGCATCATAACAACATCCTCTGCCC
>JANJOY010000191.1:0-13539 GCA_038496675.1 Rachycentron canadum
TCTCTCTCTCTCTCTCTCTCTCTCTCTCTCTCTCTCTCTCTCTCTCTCTCTCCCCCTCCATGTTTGCGCCTGCGCGCTGATGCTCCGCCGCACTCGTTTTTTGAACGGCGGTCTGATCAGATCCATGGTCATAAATCAGTTCAGTTCTCATTTTATAGATCATTTTAAAAACATTTAGGTTTGTACTTTCAGTTGTATTTGATTGTGTCAAGTGAGAGATATAACATCCGGCGCGGTGTATCTCTGTTAAATAAAACGCTGCCAAATTGTTATAAGAAACTGCGCGTGCGCAGCACTGGGCACTAAGAAACAAGAACAGGAAAACAATGGTGATGGTGGAACATGGATCATCCTCTAACATTGTTGCCCAAGAAACCAAAGGACGTGGCTTCAAGTCAGACACGGGTGTCACGGATGTGAATATGTTTTTTACTCTGTGCATGTGACAAAGTTTTGGGCTTTCACCTTTTAATTTATTTTCATTTCACTCAAAGAGCATGGTTTGCTTTTCATATTAGACAATCCTTATTTCTCTATAAATCATTTATTATTTGATCAGTTTTCATATATAAAAGTGATTTTTAATAAAACATTTAAACAAACAGATCTAGGCATCTATCTTGTATTATTAATTTATGTGAACTCCACAGCTGAAGAGTTCGATGTGGGTCCACATTTCTGTCCTTTTTGTTTGTGTTGTTATAAAGACTGTAAACCTGCCTGATGTCCTCTCTCTGTAGGTGATTTAAAACCCTGTCAAATATTTGAGAACCACTTTACTAAAATCAAAATCTATTGTAACTGTTGGTGTCAGAGACCTGTTGGTGCCTGAGACCTTTCTATTTGGTGGTATTTGACTTTTAAGGCAGCAGATGGATCCTGACTGATCAGAAACTTTCTCATATTTAAACTCATAATGTAACACTGCTTAGAGGGAGAAGTTCAGGTTTTATTTTTCACATTTAAGATGACAACAACTTTTTTTAAATGTGGTGGATTATGGTTTTTGTTTCCAGCAGATCACATGATGCTGTCAAACGTGTCTATTATCAGTAGCCAACATGTTGTATAGGAGCCTGTTGTTGAAGGACTTGCCATTTGTCTTTGAAAGACTAATTGGTACAGGAGACACAGTTTCATCTGAAGATTTGTCTGAAACAGACCTGTCATTTCTTCCTCAGATTCCTCATCATTAGAAGTTTCCTCACCTGCTCTGGGTTGAGTTCAGTTGATCCTCTGTTCCCAGTACAGCAGAAAACTGGCACCATCTGTGCAGTGAATTTATGTTTACTCTTTATTCTCCATCTCTCAAAGGAGGCTCTTGTTTACTTAATCTCAATTTTATCAAAAAAGAAAAGAGGTCTCATCTGCTGAGGGACACTGGAAAACAACAGATAAATTAAAGAGGCTTGTTCTTTCTTCTGAATTTTTGTGTTTGGTATGATTTATTTATGCTTGTGCTGCAGTTAGAATTCATTTCTTTAATTTTATTTCGCTTCAGTATTGTCTGTGCCATGTCTATAACTGTGACATATGTTGGTAAAGTGGTGTCACCTAGCAAGAAGGTTCTGGGTTCAAATCCCAGAGTTTCATGTTCTCCCTGTTCCTGCTGGGTTCCCGTAAGGTTTAAAAGATAAATTAAAAGATACTGTATATCAACCTTTATTACAAAAATAAGTCAACAACTCAGTAAAATATAAATGACATATAATATTCATCAGTACAACTGCTAAGTTCTGACACACATATTTTATAGACCTATAAACCAATCAATAATCAATGATCTGGCTCTCTATGATCACACGTGTATCAGTAACCACCCAGACCAGCAGAGGGGGCTCTGAACCCAAGACTTTGATGGGAGTCTGGAGAACAGAACATCTCACAACACACTCTCCAATCATCTTTAATGGTTATCTGACACAGATTAGTGTGTTATTTCAATTATTTTCATAATTATCAAAAGACTCTGTCCATATAGTCTAAAGGTTTAAAGGTCCATGTAGTCTAAAGGTAGACATTAAAGGTCCATACAATCTAAAGATTTAAAGGTTCATACGGTCTAAAGGTAGATGTTAAAGGCCCATACAATCTAAAGGTGGACATTAAAGCCCATACATTTTAAATGTAGATGTTAAAGGTCCATACAGTCTAAAGATTTAAAGGTCCATACCGTCTGAAGGTAAATGTTAAAGGTCCATACAGTCTAAAGATTTAAAGGTCCATACAATCTATAGGTAGATTTTAAAGGTCCATACAGTCTGACGGTAGATGATAAATGTCCATACGGTCTAAAGGTAGATGTTAAAGCTCCATAAAGTCTAAAGGTAGACATTAAAAGTCCATAAGGTCTAAAGGTAGACATTAAAGGTCCATACAGTCTAAAGATAGATGTCAAAGGTCTACACAGTCTAAATGTAGACCTCCATGTGCTCTTTGATTATAAAGCAGGTCTAGGTTCAATATTAATACAGTGAAAGTATCAAAGGACTCAGTCCACAGAGAAATACTAACAGCCTTTATTCAGAAACTGAGCCTTATAACCAGCCTCAGGACTTCTGGAACTTTGTGATGTCACGAGTCATCGCCTTCAGCCACACCTCTAACTGACCTGTCACTAGACCTTTAGAGAGAAGCCTAAGAGAGGAGATGTAAAATTACACTGGGATGTTTTTTGGTTCTTAAAACCACAAATATATCTTCTTATGGCGATTAACACTTCAAAATAAAAAACTGGAGAAGTCAAAAAATGGACCTTTCACATCAAATTCAACTCTGATTTTATATACCTTTTAATGTTAAATTCCATGTGTATTTATAATCCAAATTATTCTGCCATATGTCTAATTATAAAATGCATTGTTCTTTATCATATATTTACAATGTAAATAAAACTTTTTTTTTTTTAATATAGTTTTTGACCTGTTGACTTGTCTTGATGGGGTAAAATGACAGTAAAATAACAGACTGAGGTCAGTCACGGGGCATCATAAATATGACTGACCACATACATTAATCCTGACTTATGTGTGTGTATGTGTCCATATTAGTCACCTAATGAACGTTGTTGGTTGTCATACAGGACTAAATTATTGGTCGTGATTTATCATGATGAGAGCTCCAGGACAAAAAAATGACCAACAATGAGGAAAAAAGAGACGGAGGTTTAATACCATGTAAAGGTGAATGATCTTCAGACACACAGCACAGAGACACTGACTATTCTGTCCCTCACTTCATTCCATTTCAGTGACTGTTAGATGTTGCAGAAATAGACCCCATATTGGTGGATGACCAGGTTTGAATGTGTCTTTAAAACATTGTGGCTTTTTTCAGATGAAGAACACAGACTGTGTTAGACAGTGAAGATCAGAAGAAGAGAGCGTCAGCCTTTGTACTTTCTCTTCCCAAATAACACATAATTGCTGTGTCACAATGTAATGTGTTTAGATGGCAGCTCCATCTGAAGATGACCTAAATGATGAGCGATTAAGTATAATTTGCACATATTATTAATAGAAGGGGCAATGGCGTGGTGCTAATCATCAGTGGGTTTCAGTGCAGAGGACAGCCAATGAGCTGTGATCACACCCACAAACTGAGGACAATGACCTGAGGTTTGCTTCTGTTTGACTGAAGTGTCCATTAGAGCTGAGAGTGTTTCCTGCTCTCTAAGATTTTCAAACTTTCAGATGTCACTGTCACCAAAAGTAACACAACAACAACAAACTCTTTGTGGAACATCTTATTTATACAGCAGAGCCCTTCAGTCAGATAAATGACAGGAAATCACAGGAAGCAGCTGTTAAATCACACTTTTAATAAGAGAGGCAGCAACACATAGATAACAACATGTAAAATAATACTGGTACATTTCTAATGTATAGTAGTAGTAATAACAGTAGTGATCACTCTGATATTGTTTACTCACTTTTCTCATTTTGTCATTTAGTTATCACAGTATATGTCAGCTTCAGTTAGCCTAGCTAGCAATTTTTAGCATACACCATTATGTGTTGTTCAGGGTATTTTCACATTCAGTGTTTTCAGTTCCTACTGTTCTACTGTAAATATGCATCTAGGTAATAATGGAAAATAAACACTAACATGAGAAACGGTTAGTAAAATGTAGTTCCAGATGACAGGATTGTCTGACAGCAGATAAAGTGGCTGAATATGTGTTTTCTGTCTCTGTCCAAACACAAAAATAACCACAACTACCACTTTAAGAGTTAGGCCTCTGGAGGAGGGAATAGTGGTGGATGCATACGGTGTCCATGGGAGACCTTAGTCGTGGAAATTGAAGGTCAGGAAACAGAGTTTGCTCTGAACATTGTCTTAGCGCCAATATGTCTCTGCAGTGGCTGATATATGTTCCAGAGGACAATTTAGTATCAGATAAGGAGTTTGTGTTACTATGTGACATGAGTTATAGACCCATGACCCAAACATGTAAATAATATACTCTAGGACAATGAAGGAGAGAAAAATGACGCAGCACCACTTGCATAAGGCTCTTGGCTAACTGTGAGTGGAACAATATATTAAACCCTGTTGCTTTGCTAACATTTGCTGACTGCATCCACCAGATGGTGGTGCCACTAGACACCTGCTGTGGCCTCATGGCCTCAGTGTCAAACTACATGGTACAGTATCAGTACAAGTGTCTTGTACTTCTGGTATTTCATCAGAACTTTATGATGTCACAGTGAAGTTGACCTTTGACCATTTGGATATTAAACTTGCATTGTTTTATCCTTATAGACATGTTAAATTGTGTCATGATAAATAAATAAGTTGCAGTTACAGAACAATTGAATTTATTTGTGAGATCACAGTGACCTTGACCTTAAATCAATTAATTTTTGAGTCCAAGTTTGAGGAAGTTAGGGAGTTACTGAGGTGTTACATCCAGAGGAATGAGACGTGGCCTCCCATTCCTGGCAGCTGGCTCTTCTCCACATCAGTTGTCAGCTGACTCTGTCATCATCAGGCTGTTCAGGCCACAACGTGGTGACTTCACCTGTTTGACAGTGCTCAGTCTAAATATGTCTAAATATGAGATCTGACCCTGTCTCATTACAACAAAAATACACAAAAAATGATGAGTGATCATGATGACAAACATGTATATTCAACGTATATTCAATGATGAATGTCAGAGTGACAGGTCTGATCAGGTCTGCTCTCTGGACAAGTCATTCAGTCCACTTCTCACTACAACACAAAGCACTAATGTGCACTAATGTGCTTTGTGTTGTAGTGAGAAGTGGACATTGTTTCATGGAGGAGAGAGGAGACTGAATGACTTGTCCAGAGAGCAGACCTGATCAGACCTGTCACTCTGACATTCATCATCCTACACAAATAGAATTTTAATCTAAAAATTTCTGCTGTTTTTCCTGTTCATACTTTGTGTGCAACTGAGTCTAAAGACCTGTAATGGATTCCAGGTGTGTGTGTGTGTTGGTGTGGAGCCCAGGATGATTCCAGCCTTTAAATGCTAATGATGTTAGTAGGTGAGTGATGAGTTTCCAGAGAGCCTTGCTTCAGAGCAGTGGGAAAGCGCAGGGAATATAATGGAGCCATGGCCGCTGACGCCTGCTTGTTTCATAATGAAGTCATCACAGAGACCCTGCAGGAGCGAGCTTCACATTTAGAAACTACCTGAGAAGCCCTTCCTTTCGCCTCATGTGTCATCTCTTTGACTGGAGATATATTTAATAGATGCCCTCATTCTGGTTTAATTCAATTTTGGACACAGAGAAAACAAAGGTGAAGAATGACATTATGCTGCTCTGCACAGTTTTCCTCTTCACTGGATCATTGGTTAGGTCTGCAGAAAAATCACTGCTACCAACCAGTTCATCCTCCACAACAGATTCTTCTTACCTGTATGACAATATATTTCCCATCATGCCTTTAAGTATCATGAGTGGACTGTAACGTTTCTTAACCTCAACCTCACTCACTCGATCATTGGCTGGTTGAATATACTTTACTTTCTTACCTTCAGTTTCTGAATTAGAGTCAAGTATCTCTAAGTGACCGCTAATGTCAGTTTAGTTAGTTATAGTTTAGCTAACAAATATTTCCTAGTTCCTATAACTTTTACCTTAGGTTATACTTTACCTAACTAATGTTAGCTAGCTGATAATGTGTCTTGAAAAAGGTATTATCAGTGTTAGCAAACACTGGTGCTCAGTCATGAGCAGTGGAGGATTAACTGTTGTGGAGGTTTGACATCAACACAGCAGCACTTCAAGTCTTGTACAAATTAGTCAGACTGCAACAAAGCCTCGTACCTTTTACACCACGTGACAACGAAAAGTAGTACACACACAAGGTAAAGCTCAACATATGCTGCACCTCCAGTGACGTCACTTACTGAATAACTTCACTCTGGTGCAAGACGCCTCCTTTACAAAAGGTAGAGAAGGCAGGATAACATTCAGAACACATCTACCCACAAGCATCACCTGAGCGCAAACTGGAGAGTCCGCCCACTCATCCATAACACGTCACAAAACAGATTATTATTATTTGACTTTAATAGTTTTTTGTGAGGCTGTACACACACACACTCCAGTGTATCAGGGCACTTTAGCCCTGGAGCAAAGTTAACTTCCTTGTCCTTGTCTCATTTAACCAGGCTCAACTACATAATGATTACAAAAGAGAATCTTATATACCAGTGTGTCACCTGTGTGTCAATGTAGTTGTGTTATTTCCCTGTGAATAACCTGAGAAACCTGACGAAAGGATGAAAGCTCATTGAAGACTGACATACTCCTCAGTGTGTCTGAGTCCTGCTGAGGCTGTCCTATTGTGTCCCTCTCTCCATCTACCTTTTCCTGGAACTGTCAATGATGCTCTAATGGCTCAGCAGTCACAGCTCATTCTCTTTCTTCTCAGCAAGACCACTGCAGCAAACAGAGGCTGAGGACAGCAGGGACAGATGAACTGGAGCCCCGATGCCACCCCCACCCCCAAATTCTCCCCACACAGCAATGTGGAATTCAGGGAAGAAGAAATAGGCTTTTCCTCAGTTCCCTTCTCCATGATCTTCATATTAAATGATCTCTACACCGTGGGCATGACTCCTGTCCTTCCTAATCAGGGGCCATCTGTTCTCGCTTTAATAATAATGCAAACAAATTTTAGCTAGTTTCTAGCTTTAGCCTTAAGTTACGGTTTAGCTCATGTGGTGGGTTTTGTTACCTATTTGTATTCTGCTTTTATTATTGTATGACTACACAACTGATATGTCTTGATCAACCTTGAAGGCCCCAGGGCATGTGGGTAAGAAAAGAAATAAATCCCCCTACACAGGATGAACTTGAGGCCTTGTATGAGTCAGGTGCAGTGAGTAAAATTTCCTGCGAGGCGAGATAGAAGGCAACGTCTGGACAAAGACTTATTCATGGCCCCAGATGGATGAACTCTCTCTCTCTCTCTCTCACACCCTGGTTCTTACTTCTCATATGGGTGGGATAAGTTTATGGCACCACTATCTCCATGATGCAAGACATCATGAGAAATAAAAAAGTGTAATGGTGGTTGAGCCTTAAGTTACAGCTAAGTAATGTTAACCATTTAAGCGCCAGGATACTATTTTAAAAAATACTGCATTTTGACATCAAGATTTCAAAAGACTTAAGCTTGAGAGTGGTTGGAGATAAAGGCTGACTGTAAATGAGAAAAAGAGTAGAAAGATTACACTACATTAAGTTATAGAATACCGCCATACAGTAATCATATTCAGTCTTTTGATGCACAGTCACTGTCACCATTGCACCATCACTATTACAGTTATTATCTCCTGAAGGCAGATATTCTCCTTCAGAATCAGAATCGGTGAATAACAGATCCATAACTTCATCAGGAGTGAAATTTTTTTCCTGCTTCAATTTACTCGAACACAATGGACAGAATTGCTTCCGTGTCAATGCATACGAGCACGTTCAGAGCATTTTCCTCCGCTATCTCCTCAAACAATTTGAATAGGAACATGACGGAATTATGGGCTAGAATGAAAGTAGAGCCTGTCTGCTACTGAGCGGTAGACAGTACAGAAGAGATTTGGCTCTGTCATTTGAACTATTGTCTGTTTTATCCAGTGTTGGTGTTTGTCGCAATTTTGTGACTTTCAATTAGGGTTCAATTAAATTATTAACAGAAATTATAGTATATTACATGGAGAATGCAAACAGGTCCTTTATGGGGCAGACAGCTGCCCTGGGATCAGATGTGGGAGAGAGATCACTTCACTTCAGTATCTCACTGATGTCCATTCTTAGCTTTAACTGGTCAAATGTTGCTTGTCCTTCCTGCCCTGACAGCACTGAGGTGAATATGTGAACTTTATTGGACAAATTGATTTTGACACTAATAAGGACTGTTCTTACCTTCATCTGCTGAAAGTGACAGTGAAAGTTATTCTGAAATGAAATTTATATAATCTGGTCAACTGATACATGATGACAGACTGCATCTTAAAAATTGTATTTTTATGACATTAAAACATGATTATCTTAAAGTCCAGTTATTTATTTGTCGGCATCAATCACTCAATGCCCTTTGTACCCTAAAAGCATTGTGACACTGACTCTTCATGTCACCTCATGTTTACTGCTCATGATCCACAACGAGCTGCACATTATCAGGTTTGGGCTCCAGGACCTGTCCTGACAACAGTTCCAGATGAATACTGTTTGCTCTGATGTGGATTACCTGTTGTCATTGTGTTCTCTAAATTCCCAGTATGAATGTGTTTCATGAACAAACTTGAATGAGGGCCTGGAGGCCGGACTGAAGACCCTGAGAGGACCAGACAACTCAGTCCTGTGAGGAGTCTGAACAGTGAGTAGTTCAGCCGTCAGTGGCCGTCTGACCACTGGTTGCTGGAAAGCTTAAGCAGACCTCTGGCGATGTTAGCAGAGTCTGGATCCTCTGGGGGAACTTCTCCTCCTATGGATGATACATCTCTAAGTAAAACCCTATTTGAAGACATGGATCCAGACAGGTCAGTAGTTTATGGTGGACAAGATCGATTGATAACTGTCACACTAATCCAATAGAGTCCTCCACGGTGGTCTGTATTGACAGCACTAACACAAGGCAAACTGAGGAAAACCAGAGTAGGAAGATCAGGATCAGAGAAGGAAAGCAACACGGACCGATACTAACTTAATCCGACTCCACAGTGATGTGGATGTAGGCTGTTGGAGACACAGCATCCTCTCTGTCAAACCCCTCTATTATCACATCAGCCTGCAGAGGAGGCTGAGTAATTCAAATTTAAACCAGGGCTTAATATTAAAGATGTAGCTCTTTATGAACTGTGTCATGACAACAAGTCTCTCCTCCACACTGTGAATCCTGGTCCCTCTGGCCCAGCTCTATGAACCCTGCAGAAAGAGGGTCACCTAGTGTTTGACTAAACAGAAGAAAAGACCAACACATCCTGCTCCACGGCTCAGTTTAGCTCAGAAATCCAACAAGTCATTCATACTGTTGTGAACTGGCTCTGCCTCCACAGATGATAGTTAACTGTGAGACTGAGGAGAGGGAGAAAAAATAAAGAGATAAATAGAGAGACTTATCACTGTACATACAGCTGACAGAACCATTTTTCCTCATAGTTCTATAGTTTGACCTCAACATATTATTCACCACATCATAACAAGTGTCACCCCCCCATAAAACATGATGTTCATTAAGAAATGAACATGTTGTATTGAAGACTTGAAACTAGAGACTGACACCATAAACTTATTAGGAAATTTAATGAGCTAATAAATCAGGGAACTTTTTCACATTGACTTCAATACAATCTGTACAGCTTCAGTACAGAGTAAACTGGGAGATCAGGTCCTCATTTCACTTCATTTAAATTTTTGCTGCAGCAAGGGATTGGGGGATGCCATCATCTCCTTTCCTTTCATTAAGGAATGTTCAGTGTTTTCTATGCTAAAGGAGATAAGAAAGAAAGCATTGAAGCACCTTTCCTGGATGTATTCTCAGATACAGATTCAAGACCTTCCCCCACATTGACACACTGCTTCATGACCTCAATGCCTCAATCAGAAAAAATTATTTTCAAATTTGTTAGAGAAAATTGTTTTTCCTTTTCTGTCCTTTAATCATACTGTTAACCCTTGAGGCCCCTTAAATTTGGATGTTTTTAGGGGTCCAAACCGCAGGTCAGGAGTCACTGGTCTAGACTGCATTTCAGTGTAATTATGGATTAATATTGTATGTTACTGAACTATAGTAACAGCAGTCCAGTAATCTGACTTCAGCCCAAAAATATCTTCTGTTTCCTGGCGGGTTGAGGGGTAGGTGGAGAGGAGGAGGACATTGTCTGATGTGGCTCAGCCCCTGGTGAACAGGCTGAACCTGGGGCATCATCATGTGACTGTTGACTGATGCTGTGGAGCTGTGGAGAGTAGCTTCTTGGCACAGAGTCACCACTTCAGCTGAGCATCAGTCAGCGGATCAGTGTACTCAGGCTCTGTTTCTGAACAGGTGCATCCCGTTATCCACACTCTGGCCTCATGGACGTGTCCTGTCACTGAGCACTCACTGTCTCCACAAGCTTCCAGGAACATCATGGAAAATTCTGTTTGCTGCAGTGACCTGCACAGACTCAGTCTTATTGTCTCCAGAGCAAGGTTAAATCTACATATGTGAATAAAAAAGAAAAAATATCTTGACATGAAAACAATTTTTTGGTTGTTTTCATTTTAATAACAACCAGAACTGGTGTCGACATTTACTTCAGTCAGTCAAGTATGTTCGGTCACAGCTTCTTCCTGTTGATGGACGTTGTCAATATGTCTTCTAACTGTGTCTCTGAGGTCAGTCTGTCTCCATGTGAAACCTTGGACCACAGACCTTCAGCTCCAGACAAGGTCTTCTCTCTTGATTTTTCAAAAAAGACAAATCATTACACCTCCCCCATTCTGAAGCCCACACCTCATGCACTAAGATCAAATTTACTGTCCTGCATTCTTTATAAAGTCGAGGGTGATAGTCACCACGAGGGTCACAAGGTTCAAAGTGTTATTCCCTTTCGTTGTGATTCTCTTTCTGCAGGTCCTACAGAGAAGAGGAACCTCCTTAACCAAGGTACTTAGTTCCCCTAGTTGCTTTAGTGACCTTAGCTACCTTAGTTATCTTAGCTAACTTAATTACCGTCACTACCTTGGTTACCATTGTTTAAACAGCTATCTTAGTTACCTTAGTTATCTTAGCTACTTTAGTTACAACAGTTAATGTAGTTACTTTTGTTACCTTAGTTACCATAGTTAACACAGCTACCTTAGCTAACTTAATTACCGTCACTACCTTAGTTATCATTGTTAAAACAGCTATCTTAGTTACGTTAGTTACTTTAGCTAACTTAGTTACCTTCACTACCTTAGTTATTAACACAGCTACCTCAGTTACCTTAATTACCTTAGCTACCTTTGTTGACATAGCAAACTTTGTTATCCTTAGTTCCCGTTGCAACATTTAGTTACCTTAGCTAACTTAGTTAACTTAGCGACCTTCACTACCTTAGTTACCTCAGTTACCATAGCTACCTTAGTTAGCTCAGGTTCCCTCAGCATTCTGACTGAAACAGAATCACACTTCCGACTTCGTTCTCTGAAGAGGCTGAAGATCAGGAGCTCTGTTTCATGTCTGATAAAGAAAAAAAAAACCAGTCAGATGAACCACAGTAATTAACCCTGTTATAATGAAGGGTGGTTAAAGTTTAGACATTGCAGAGGTCAGAACAGAATGAAATTAGAGTTCAAGTGAGAAACTCTCATGTTAATGATAATCCTGTGTCTCAGTTCATGCCTTCATGCATAAAGTGTCACAAACTGCATTTTGTTTGGTTAATTTTTAGTACAGACTTTTGTTGTATGTTGTATCATTTATAAGAATACAACTATTGTTCCCACCTCCCTCCTCTCCCTCCCCTCTCTCTTACCTTCCCGTCTGTTCCTCTGTGTCTCGCTGTGTCTCAGCTCCACCATCATCATCACCATCATCATTGGGGACCCTGACTTGGTGGTAATGCGCTCCATCACGTCTGATACCAGTGACCATCATTACAGGCAGAGACAGTAACTCCTCAAGGAGGGAGTGGAGCTGCAAGGAAGACCCCCGCCCAACAGGTCATTGTGATTACAGAGAAAGAAGAGGGCCCCTGCTTTACTCCACATGCCTATTAAATCGTCCAGTATGTGCTGTGACCACCGGAGGGAGGATAGAAAGTACATCCCATATGTTTTGTGTGTTTTCCTGTCTCACAACATGTGTGTGGATTTCATTAGTGTGTTCTGCTTCTGCTCCTGAACGACCTTTAATAACCTGCAAATACAGCTATGATCATAATAAAACTAATCAATATTACTGTTAGTGGGCTGTAATGTGCTCCCAGCAGGTTTAATCCACCAACACTGAACACATGAAACTCTTGAACAAGCTGAAGACCTGAACCTGGACCAGGACCTGATTGATGTACACCAGGTTTCAACTGGACGTGAGCCCCATAACATATTAGTGGTACAGTCCTCAACCAGACCAAGTCCACACAAGGAGGAGGTTCAGATGGGTGACATCCCAAACTACTCCTCGTGTGGATTTGGACATATCAACAATTCGATATGACACAGGAGAACTGTGTTTGATTCCCATGTGAAAGTAGCAGTTTATGTTGTTCCTCTTATGCATGACCGGTCGTTGTTGTTGTTGTAACCATGACAACAGAAATTGACTGATGGTGAGGAAGAACTCATTTTAACACAGATCACCATCTTTTCCTCAACATGACCATAACATGACTGTTACGATAGTAACCATGGTGATGAAGGGAGGTAAACCAATATGTGGTTAATGAGGTGAGAGGACTGGACTGGTCCAGGTCTGAGAGCTGGTCCAGGTCAGAGGATTGGTAGACGTCTGAGGATTGGTCCAGGTTAGAGAGCTGGTTCAGGTCTGATGACTGGTCCAGGTCTGAGATTTGGTCCAGGTCTATGGATTGGTCCAGGTCTATGGATTGGTCCAGGTCTGAGGACTGGTCCAAGTCAGAGGAATGGTCCATTTCTGAGAGATGGTCCAGGTCTGAGGAATGGTCCAATTCAGAGGACTGGTCCAGGTCAGAGATTTGGTCCAGGTCTGAGGATTGCCCAGGTCAGAGGATTGGTCCAGGTCTAAGATTTAGTCCAGGTTTGAGGATTGGTCCAGGTCTGAGATTTGGTCCAGGTCTGCAGATTGGTCCAGGTCTGAGGCAAGGCAAGGCAAGGCAATTTTATTTGTATAGCCCATTTTTACAAACAGTTTGTCTCAAAGTTCTTTACATAGCATCATAACAACATCCTCTGCCCTTAGACCCTCACATCAACTGAGGAAAAACTCAAAACAAAAACCCTTTTAACAGGGAAAAAAAAGAGAAACCTCATGGTGAGCAACAGAGGAGGGATCCCTCACCCAGGACGGGCAGACGTGCAATAGATGTTGTATACAGACAAGAAAACAGGT
>JANJOY010000245.1:0-13470 GCA_038496675.1 Rachycentron canadum
TTTTTTTTTTTTCAGAAAAGTGGGAGAGACAAAGAGAGAAAGTTGCGCAGACTTTCCAATCATGAGTTCTGAACATTTAATTAGCCTGTGTGAACCAGAAAGAGAGAGGGAGAGAAAGAGAGCGAGAGAGAGCGAGAGCGAGAGAGAGGGCCTGAGGGGTCTGAGGAAAAGATGGCTACATGAAAGAGTCTGTTGTTGTCCGAGCAGAGGGAGAGATGAAAGGCAACGAGACAGAAAGATGGATGGGATATTTAGGAGTAGAGAGTGAGAAATATGGTGATTTATGACATTCCTCACATTTGTCATTTTAATTTCTCTTATAAAAATGTTTTTATGAACATGAATGAATATGAGGTGCCTCATTTTTGTGTTGTTTGATAGTAGGAAATTAGTGTATGTCACAGTCTGTAAAGGGCAGAAAGATTTTCATCTGTCAGATTCACAGAGGAAACCTATGAATATATTGACAGGATGTCAGGCTATGGACTGCAGACAGGTGCTCAGAGCAGACAGACAGACAGGCAGGAAGGCTGTAATCCAAATCAGTATAATGAATTGGACTCAGTGGGCTGCTCATGTACGTCACATTACACATACAACATTTATAAAGTCTGCTGTAAAAGTTGTGCAACTAGCAAACTTACTGAATTGTACATCTTAAATTCTTCTTGTCATTGTAAGTTTGATTGTGATTCAATCAGAAATTTGCATAGCAAAACTTCAGAATCAACACACAAACACACTGATGACTCTGCATTTTGTACTGTTATTTAATTGTCTGTATAACAGCCACATCTGAAAAGTTATATTTGAAATGTTTGATCCACCTTTTTTCCAGCTTTAATTAGTCAGTACAGATACAAACAGAAAGTGTGACGGAAGGAGGGTTTGGCAGTAAAGATTCACTACCAGAACTGAATCTGGGAAATTTCTGCTGTATGGCATTTGTCTTACTCACTAGGTCACCAGAGCAGCCAAAATGTTATATATATACTTAATTTGTTTTTTAGCAAAGTTTTAGCATAGTTTATAATGGAAATATAATGTCAAATTTGCATATTGCAGAGTACACCTGGCAAAAATATCATAATAATAATAATAATAATCTCATTAAAAATCATCATTGAAATTTCAAGACAAATTGGGCCCCTCCAAACTCCAGAGTGGTCCCTGGCTCCAGCTTTGCTATGTGGCAATTTGATTTAAGACATTAATTTACCCTAGTTGTTGCCCTCAAACAGAGGGCAACAACTAACATGGTACTGTGCAAAGTAAAAAAAAATAAATCAATTTTTCAGTCCTCTAAAGGTTACTCACTCAGATCACCAAAATGCTATATATAGTGAAGTTTTGCCCTTTACATAAGAATAATGTATGCAATATACATTTTTTAAAGTGTTTCAGGTGCCATTTTGTCTTTGATATCTTATTGTCTTGACAGCCTATGATCGAAATACAAGATAAAAAAAAGATAGAAGAGGACAGACAGGCAGAAGAAGAGAGAGACAGACAGAAGTATCTAGAAGATGTTTGCCCTGTGGTGCTTCCCAGCCCAATTCAGTCAGGCCTCCTCTGCTTTGCTGAGCTGCACACAATGCTCCTCTGTCCCCCCAGCGAGCTGCTTCACAGCTCCACAGCACACAACAGCTCATTATGGAATCAAAGACGCCCTGGCCACAGCTCCCAATGCCTAAATACTGTCCCCTGCTGAGCGCACACACACTGTCACTGGTCTGGTCACATAGCCAGAGGCCGCAAACAGCCAGTTAGGCCAGAGAGGGCACACAGATATACAGGGTGTCACACACATTAAAGCACACGCACACACTCACACACTTAACCTACATGAAGATGAACACACCACCTTATTGGGGAAGTCCTAGTCAGCCATCAGCAGCCTTAACAGAGGTCACAGAGGTCACCCAGCTGCTCTCCCTCACGGACACTGATGACAGGAGGGGGTGTGACGGTCTGGTTAATTAACTGGCATCAGAAAACAGCAGGATGGGATGGGATGACAGCAGAGAGGGGAAGATAGCATGAAGGGGAAACGGCTTGTTAGAGTGGCCAGGAGATCAAATTTAACCACACCAATGATTGGTTGATTAGATTAGAGGAGAAGAAGATAAGGAAGATGGAGGGGATTTCCCTTTGACTGTTTACCTATCATGTAAAACAGTGTGAACTAAAAAGTTGTTTTGAAGTATTGTGAACACATTTAAGGACAAAGAAGAACAGCAGGGGTAAATTAGAGCACGACATCACTCTAATTATCAAACATGAGGAACATTGCATGGTCACCTCACAGCTCCTGTATTTGATTGGGTTGTGTGTATAGATTACCTGTTTGGTTGTGTTGTGTGCTGTCAAATCGATCAGGATGTTTCCTTAATTTGCTTGTGTTTTGTCTATTTACAGGTGATCTCTTTAGTTGAAAAGTCAAGAAAAAAAGAAATAAGGGTTTAGGAAAAGGAAATTGTGGATCCAACTGCTCTTATACTGGGCTACATAATTAATTAGCAGCAGATGTAATTGATGTGGGATGGTGCTTACAGCTGTATCCCCTTCAGTGACGTAAAGCGTGGTATCCAGTGTACCCTATGCCAAAGGAAATAAGAAGTTGCATTTTTCTTAGCATTTAAAGGATTTGACCAGCTCTTACCACAGTTGATACTTGAAAATTTCCAGGTCATTTCACTCAGTTAGGAACCTTTCTGGAAATTAGCCTTGATTCCTGTTGCCTGTTGATAATTGTTTAGCATTTTCCTCTAAATATTCTTACATACAGGTTGGTTTGGTTGGCTTTTTTACTGTAAAACTACAAATGTAGCATTTATTCAATTATCACAGTAAGTTAAATAAAACCACTTCTTGATTAAACCTGCTGCCTAATATTTTGGTACGATAATGATGCTTTTGTTTTACTGGGACTCTTGTGTTGTTGTGTCTTGCACTCTTGTAGCCTGAAAGGTGTTTGACATCTAATACTCATAAACTCGAAAAATACTCAAAATCAACACTATGATTTCCCTGCCCACTGTCTCTGGTGTTCATAACATACACTGTCAATTATATCTTTAAGCAGTGGTTCCCAAAATTTACCATCTACTTCAAACAAAGCACGGACTGCAACACTTGGTCACAGGTCACATATGCTTATACATTGAGAACAATGACCAGTGGGTATGAAGAGGTAAAAATGCATAAGATTTCTTTCTGCAGAATAAATACAGGAAATCAATCACCTATTAGGCAGCAGCTCACAGGAAAGCAAGAAAAATAGGGAAAACACCTGAAATAGGTTTAATGTATCAAGATGTTCCTCCTATTCCAATAATTTATTTGCATTGTCTTAGATTTATCTCCCAGCCCATCTGCGCTATTGATCTTTATTAATAAACAGTCATGTGCTGACGTTTGCACAGGGTAGAATAACCAAATCAGTAATCAATTAAACAGCATCATTCAGTACTTCGGTACTGTTGCCCACTGTGGTTTCACTGTTCATCCACAAAGGGGAGCCAACATGCAACCTCCAAGCCTCCAATAGATGGACCTCAGACTTCAGATACGCTTCATTTTTTGTCCCTGTTGTTTCCCCCAAAGCTTTTCACCTTTTATCCCTGCCTGTCCTTGTTCAGCCTAGTTTGTCTGTGAGAGCTCTCCTTGACGTACATTTCATCTATTTCAATCTGTCCTTCACTGGGATTTTTGAATAGAGACACAATCAGACAGAGATTATTGTATTTGGGTCACTGTGGGGTGTCGATGGCACTGTGACATACTCTTATTGTATCTAACCAGAAATTCTCAGTGAGTTAGATGCGGTTGCCCGAGACGCCAGGGGCTTCAAGAACCCCACATAGTCTTTTAGCTACTTAATTTGATTAATCACAAATTTGTTGGAAATTTGCACAAGTGAAATAAAATATCAATTCTGATGTCTCCTCCATCTTGTTCTCTACAGGGACTTTTTTTCTGCAAATATTCATTTTTTACAAATTGCATATATTTTTGTGACATGTAATTAATACACAGTAGATCTAAATAAAGATAAAGTATTAATGCATCATAGAAGTACTGTAAGGGTGCAACCAACCAATATCATTTATTTTCTCTCAAGCTGACAACTGAAACTTGTATAGCGATAATTATTCTCCAAAGCTCAAGGTGATGGTTTGGTCTAAAACAACAGTCCAAAGCTCAAAAATGCAACAACAAAAGACAATGAAAAAAAAAAATGAAAATGAATATTAGTTTTTCGTTTCTTATTTTGGCACTCCTGCAGAAGTTGCCTATTTTGCCTGGTTGGTCCAGTGATGCCTGTTTTGAATGAAGAGAAAACTATCCATGTTCTCATTCATAATTCAAATAAGATGTGTGTGATATCATCACATTGGATACAGGCAGACAAACATGAATTGATGGCCAGACCCACATAGAAATGTGCAGTAGAGACTCAACAAAGACAATTGAAGCATTAACAGTATACTGTTTTTTATTAGGTGCTTTGTTCATACAAAACAATACACTGTTGCAAAGTGTTTGTATCTATTGATAAAAGTAAGAATAAAGTGCTTGTTCTTCTTCTTTACATGTGTGACTTAACAGGTAGATTGCTGTTCAGGATTTATTTGAACATGTTTTCTATCATAGAATAAACAGTGATAAATGATGAAGAAGAAAGTTACGTATTTATCAAATGTGAACAGAACTCAGGCAGGAAGACAGAAGTTCAAAATACAGTAATAATTTATTTTACACAGAAAATAAGTGTTGAAGTTGAGCACAAGTGTCATGCCTCCTTAATAATAAATAGATTTTTCTCTTAGAACATTTATCTGTATATGATGTATGATCATTTTTAAATTAAAACAAAAGCATACCATATTTACAACAAAATGAATGAAAATCAAGAACAAAAAGCTTGACTTAACTGTAGTTCATACACTGGTCATATTGAATAAAACAAGAGAGCAATACAGATTTCAAGATAACTCATGATTTGAGAGAAATACCTGTTCACCATGTTTCAAAGCAGTTGAGCTGTGTGTTTTATAGATGCCGGTGTTACAACTTAAAATACCTGAAATCAGCAAGTTATGAGCTAAAGCTGAGTTGAGTTTGTGACAGCTGCAAAAATATCCCTCTCTTCCATCAAATGTACAGTTTAAATTGTGCCCTCCATCTTTTATTTTTACTCCAGTTCAATACTTTGGTCGGGTGCACACAGACAAAGAGAGGAAACAAATGGAAGGGCAGCCATTACCATTGATTAAACTCCTGACTCCCTGCTGATGTACAAAGGTAGGGTGGGCTGTAGTCTGTCAAGGCTGATCTGATTCTCTGTGTCCAGAACACACAGCATCTCCACCGTCTGCTCCTCCACAAATGTCTCCTTGAAACCCAAGTGAATATCATCTCTCATTGTTAGCTCTCTGTCACTTCTAATGTTCAGGCTCCCCACCTCTTTCTTTACATTTTCTTCATCCTCATCATCCCCACAGCACAAAGCTACCTCATTTTCATAGCAGAAAGCGCTGGGTGAGTGAGGGCCCAGTAGGTGGCGGGCCGCCCTAGGGGCAAATGGTGATGGAGACCGGGAATAACTTGAGCTGGAGGATGAGGACTGCCCACTGCGACCCGTCATCTGGCTCAGTTCCCTGGCACTGCAGTGAGGCGTAGATGGCACTTCATAGGTCTTATGGAAGCGGGAATAGTCCACATGGTAGCGGTCGCCTTTCTCAAACACAACAGGCTCAAAGCGGTGGCCCCATAGAATCTCCTTAGCCAAGTAGGAGGTGCGAGCCTGAGTGGTCATAGCTGTGGCCTCCACCATCCCCTCCAGGATGACCACAATCTCAAAATCCTCTTTCTGCAGGTCGGTGCGGCTCAGGTTATATAGAGGACTGTTCTTGTTGATCTCATGGACCACTACCAGCGGCGACACCAGAAACAGCCGATCCAGTCCATCGTCATAACCAACATCAATGTCTGTTTGCTCCAATGGGAGGTACTCACCCTCCGCCGTCACATGCGGCTTAATGAGCTGAGCGCGAACATGTGCTTCAACGATGTGGCTCTTGCGCATGTTTCCCAAACGCCACATGAGGCACAGCTTACCATCTCGCAGTGCAATGACAGCGTGATGCGAGAAGAGCAAGGTCTGTGCCCTCTTCTTGGGCCGCACCATCTTTGCCATGATGGTGCCAATCATGAAGGAGTCAATAATGCATCCCACGATGGACTGCACCACCACGGTCACCACAGCGACAGGGCACTCTTCAGTGACACATCGGAAACCATATCCAATTGTGGTCTGGGTCTCTATGGAGAAGAGGAATGCCCCAATGAAACCCTGGATGTGCAGGATACATGGCCGCCATTCATCTTTTCCTTCCCCTACAGTACTCCGAGGATCCCCGTCCTTCACAGGGATACGAAGGTCAAAGTCTCCATGTGCAAGCGCCACTCCCCAGAAGATCAGGCCAAACAGTAGCCAAGACAGAAGGAAGGTGGTGGTGAAGATGAGAAGCAGGTAGCGCCAGCGTATGTCCACACAGGTGGTGAAAATGTCAGCCAGGTATCGTCGTGGTTTATCCTCCATGTTATTGAACACTACGTTGCACTGGCCATTCTTCTTCACAAAGCGGCTGCGCAGGCGGCCGGTGCCCAAATCCAGGCCCAGGCGGCATGAAGGTGAAGCACGGCAGCTGTTGTGGACAATAGGCTCATTTGTTACCCTAAGAGACAAAGTCCCTCTTCCTTCGTCACTTCCTGGACACTCTCCTCCTCCTTCCTCACCTCGCATACAAGCCCCCGACAGTGTCTGCTGAGTTAGAGGACTATGGCCATTGTGGAGTCCCAGGCTGGAGATCTTCAGGGCATCTTCATCTGTGGAAACGATGCTGTATCTGAAAGAAAACAGAAGAAAAACTGAGTTTAGTTTTCCCTTGGTTATTGTTGTTATGGCCGTCAAGCTACCTGGAAACTGTCAATTCTGCCAACTGAAATGACAACTGTCATTGTTAGATTTTTATCTTATCTTAAGTTTCTAATCCAGCTGATCTGAAATAATAATCCCGTAAAAGGGATCTTGGACAAAATGGCTACATATGATTGATGATCCAGGTAGAAGTGTTGTAGGGTAAGGCTCTTTAGTCTTCATATTATGAATAGGAAAATAACATCATGTCATTTTGTATAATACAGCCCTGTTGCTGACATGCTTGTTATTTTTGAACTGCATTTTCACAATTAATGTCTCCAGTGAAAGTGGATACCCAACAAGCCCAACAAAACCACTAACATTAGCTTAAACAGGGTTTGTCATTTGTCTCAGTCATTTGTATTTGTAATATATCGAGACTACTGCTATAAATCATAAATACTTGGGTTTGTTATCAAGATACTTGATCTGTTTAAGGGGCTGTCTGAACTGCAGAATGTCAAGAAAAAGATTTTTCACAACATGATGAGCCAACACATAACTGATCTATAAAACACTAGTAAGTCATTGATGTCATGATATTAATATCAATAAGCTATTAAACCCATTGTCGAGGGGTTACATATCAGAGAGGTGCAAATGTTTAGAATATCTGCTGATGTTTTGAGATTTCAGCAGTTATTGACTGCTGACATTGACTATTGACTATTGACATTGACTTTTTCCCCCCAAAGTAAGAAAGAAGAGAAATAACATATTTATTATTATTTATTATTTAATATTTAATATTTATTTCAAGAACACAGACCACTGACACACTCTTGTTACCCACACCCTCTCACCTGTTGACTCGCACCGCTCCCATGGCACCGGTGATCATCAGGCTGTGTCTGCGAGGGCAGTAATGTAGGTTGGGGCGGGCAGTTCCAACCATTAAAGTACTGTTGCTGGACAGGGGGGCAGTATGAGCTCAGGTCTGTCTTGCATTTGTTAACAGCACTGTCTTCTCATGACACATTTTCTGTAAATAAAAGGGATAAAAATGAAAATTTCAATCATTCAAAATGTGAAGGTACGGGACCTTTTCCAAAGCAAAAAGAAAAACAAAAGTGACAATACAAGGAATCATAAAGATGCCTTGATTTTGATGCACAGAAAATCAACAAGACAAAGACTCTATGGACATGCAAGTGCTTTGAGCTAAAAGCTGATGTTAGGATGCTAACATGTTGACCTTTAGCAGGTGTTTACCACAGTCACCATTATCTAGCATGTTAGCATGCTAACATTTAAATATTAGACACAGTACAGCTGAAACATCAGTTTTCTTTAGAACTGGTCATAAAGGAACGTAGTGGATGTTGACTTTAAGATGTGAGGACGAACAATTTAGTTGCATCATGCGACTAAATCATTACAGTTCAGGAGGGAACATGGCTATCTGCACCATATCCCACAATCTATTCAAAAGAAGTTGAGAGATTTAACTACATAAATAAGTCAAACTCATGGTTGCACTAAAGGAACAGTCAGGGGATTAGCAAAGAGATTGGGATACATTGTCTGGAAAACATAAATGTCTGCTCAAAATGTTGTGCCAATCCACTCAGGAGCTGTTGTGATATCTAAGGCAGAATCACAGTGGTAGACGGCTCAACAGACTGACATAACCACCATTCATTAAGCCACGCCCCTAGCGTGACTAAAAATCACAAGAATCAAAAATCCGTAACTGCAAATTTGGCCTTGCCCTAATGCAGACCAGACAGTTTTGTTTAATGAAAGCTTATTGATTAGGGCCTTGCTAGTGGTTAGCCTTAGGGACCTTTAGGCCAACCAATGGTGGAAAACCAGACGGGCAATGGAGGGGACAAAGGTTTAAAAAAGAGATGAATCAGTAGTAATCTACTGTTAGAGGAACAATTGATCTGCTGTTTGGCCCAGTGACAAGGTTGGAGGGTGATTTTACTCTGCTTATTATGTCAGCAAGCTGGGAACCAGGAGAGCCAAAAAGCACCAGGTTGCATAACCAATAGAAGGCCAATCGCACGCAATATTAAAGGGCATCAGCGATTTATGTTTCATCGTATGTGAATCTTTTTGACAGATGTGAATTTGTTGACAGGACAGGTCTGAATTAATCAAAGGTAGTAATAGATTGTCTTGGGACATTTTCTGGAAACTGCAGTTTAAAAGCCTTCGTTCGATATAGCTGTCACGCCAATAACAAACACCGGGACTGCTACACACATGGAAACACACTAACGCACATGAACACACAAACACACGCACAGACTTTGATGGGATTTGATGTCATGTAATGTGGGTTGTGTGCAGCTTTTGTGTGCGATGCTTTTAGACTTCTTTTCCTATTACACCAAGGACAGATGTTATGAACTGGCTGCTGATTGGCTGGATGAAGGATGATTGTCGACTGGATAATCCCAAAAGGGCAGATGATTACGTCAGCTGAATAACTCCCACAGCTGGAGGCAAGTGTCCTCTGCCGTGAAATCGTGACCTTTTCTTACAGATTTCTTAAAGACGCCAGCCAATATGTTGGTTCAGGCAGGTCAGTCTCATGTCAGTACCAGAGGCATCATGTGTGGGATCAGGACAACAGCGTTCACATGTCGTTGTGTATGGATTTACAATGGGGGCATGACTGAGAGACTATTGCTCCGTAGTTCTGATTAGTTGTCTTTTTTTTTTCAATATATATGTTTATGTTGTAATAATTATGTTTTTTGTTCCTATTCTAAAAAGCACTCCGACATTTTCATATCACTATCACTTATTTGCTCATATGCTTTACAGGTTGGTATTGTAAGTTTTTTTTTCAGACTCCACATGGAATTACAAGATGCCACTATTAATCAAACATAAAAAAATATAACATAGCTCCTCTAGTGTACAAAGTTCTTCTATATTTCAAATTAATAATCAAATGATTTGGGTGAGAATAGGTTATTGGCTGAAAAATACTGAGGAGAGTTACAGCTGAAGATTTTTTTGTTTATCATGATTAGTGTTACGCATACAAAACTCCCTTAATAACATTAATAACAAGCTCAGACACGCAGCTGACCGGCACAATACTTACAATAATAAATGTAAAAAGTATACATATTGTAAAGTTTACCATATATATATATATATAATGCAGTATAAGAGTTAAGTGTTGCTGCCAGGTCAACAAAACAATGACATCTTAAAATGTTACATAATTTAATATGAAACAAACTATCAAGTACCAAAGTTGATAGCTGTAAAAACCATCCCAATTTAAGTCCCCTTACCAGCTGGGCTTTTGGGCACACATGGTCGAAGACGTCCTAAAAGTACTGTGGATGAAGTCATGCCAACAGATTCATCTCCATGACGACCGAGCAAACTCCATCTTAAAGCTAGGTAGTAAGTGGACCTTGAGTTGGGATTGTTTTGTTAAAACACACACTTACAGCATTACTGTGCAGAAACCATGACTCAACTAAGACTTAACCCGTTATTTGTTTTCTGCCTCCCCGGTGAAACAACAATCACTTCTCCATCTTTGTTTAATTTGTATTTAATCTGACTAAATATCACAGAACCACCAGTATTTTATTTCTAAAGATAGGTTTCCATGTTTTTGTACCTTTATGGCCACAAATGAATGTTTGCAAATGCTGACACTGGTGTGAATATTTTGGGTGAATATGACAAAAACACAACATGGGTGTATAACTATATGTAGAAATGAACCTTAAATCAAGCCATTAACACAACATTTGCTCTAATGCAGCCAACTGCTGTCAGTATATACCTGCCTGGTGTGTTTCTTTCTCAGCTGACAGAAGCCCTGGGGGAGAGTTGCAGTAATTAATGGTTGATCATAGTTACTGTATTAGCCGTCTCCATAGGAACATCTCTCCTCGCTCTATGGGGCTGATTTGCTGTGTTGTGTGTCTATGTCTGTTTCTGTGTCTGTGTGTGCACACGCATGATGATGGTGTGAGACAATTTGTGAGGAATAGGACATCAACTGACTGAGGAGAGGAAAGAAGTGGAGAGGAGGCCACAGACTCTCCCCTGAGGAAAGCATTTACCCGATAACTTCTAAAGACGGCATATGCAGATGCTACTACAAATAAAGATTGTCAAACACTTCTGACTGACGTCGCTCTTATTCAAGTACGTCAGAGGGACCAAACTAACGAATATTACAGCATAATCCCATGCAAAGGAAAGTAAAGGATGGAGGAAGCCCTTGTCAAATACCAGATTACTATATCTCTTAATCTCCCAATCCAAACAACAATATGAAAGGTGGATGGTGGTTGCTGTGTGACCTGTTTTAAGCCCTTTTGTGTAATCTGATGATATGAGAAGGGAGAGAAGGAGGGATAAATAAAAGGAAGGAAGGAAGAAAGGAAGAAACAAAGAAAGAAAGAAAGGAAGGAAGAAAAAGAAAGAAAACCAGTAAAGTCTTTGCAGGTGTGAGGTCTCTGTGTTGGACACAGTATGAGAAAAAAAATACAGATTAAGATGACAAGATTATGATGTCAGAGGATGTTACTACAATGTGTAATGCTATTTGCAGAAAAGTGGATGATTTACACACACACACCAAACGCGTGAAAAAACACGATACACACTCTTATATACACTCTTTGTTTTTCCCTTTCCAGTCTAAATGTGTTCTCTGAAAGGCAAATGAATGTGTGAAAATGTGTGAAAGACTCACAGTTGGTCACGCCATTGCTTTTGGGGGCGATTGTCCTTCCATTTCCACGCTTTTTCTGTAACTCTTAAAACTAATATTTAAAAAGGGCCTACATATCCCTGAGGACAGCAGTGGGTGCACACAGTGTCCTAGTCCTGCACAGAAGCAAAAATAGGGGCTTCAGTGCGTAACAGGCATGAACTTATTTTGACTGGAGGAAGTTCAGGAAATCAACAGACACAAAATATTAGAAATAATGCTGAGGTAGATGGGGTGGAATTTGAAAAAGTACATTTACTCAATACACATTGTCATTGTTACTCCGCCACGTTTTATATGAATACTTTTTAAATGGATATTTTTGATGATATGATTCATTGCAATAGACTAAGTTGTGTCAGAAACACATGGATTACCATAAATGAGTTGCAATCCCATCAAACATATAATTTTACTTTTATTACTGTTTTAATCTTGTATTATTTTTGATAATTTACTCCTGGGTCAACCATGTAAAGCACTTTGCACTATACCTACCATGTGAGTACAATTTATAAACATTAATATTATTATCATTATTATTATTAAAATATATTTGATACAGATGACACCAAATGGTGCCATTCTTCATTACTTTTAATATGTATTGTGTTGCAGACACTCTACATTTACTAAAACTAAAAGTTTGAATGCAGGAGTTCTAAATGTAATGGAATTATTTATGACTTTTATTCAAATAAAATAGTTTTTTATAAGTTTTATAAGCTATAAATATTTGTTGTATTTTCAGCAGTACAAGAGAAGATGTCTTGACTTGTATTATTATTTTGGGTCATAAATAGTTGTTTCAGCCATGAAATGTGTATGAATTGTGTTTTTATAATTTAAAGTAATGAAGAGTTAAAAGTCAAGTTTCCATCTTTGCACATGCATCACTGCAGGAAGAAGTCCTAAATGCCGATCGATGGTTTTGACAGTGCAACCAGAAGTTATGATGGGGCAGTTTGCAAACTAAGCAGCAGCTGTGACGTGTGTTTGTTTCATTGAGGCCACAGGAGCTGTCCAGTGCTGAGAATCAATCCAAACCCTGCAGGAATAATCGACAGCAGGGAGAGGAGGGGAAGAGTGAGCCCAATACTACCCTAACCTTGACAATGATGTTGGCCTTTAAAATCTTTCCCTCTATCTGTTTACACTCCCCACATTTTTCACAGTCGACTTACTCAGCCACATGAACGTTTTGTTTAAGTATTGATTGAGTTTTCTAAGTAGTTAGTTCATTAGACGGAACATGGATGGACAACGATTGCAGGGATTTTGGAAGAGGTAGTTTTGAAATTTAAAGGTTTAGCTCTTACTCAGGAGAGTAAACAAGTTGAAAAAATAATGCCTTTTCTGTCGAAAGGATTATTGCTTTGTGACAAAATTCACATGTGGCGCCAACAGACGTCACCAAAACTAAAAATAAAAATTTAAAAATAACACTCACCTTGGTGTTTCTGCAGACTGAATCACTTGAAGACCAACAGGGGTTTCATCCTCATAAAAAGATACTTGAGTAGGTTCACAGTTGGCACTGTCCTCTCTTCTTTTCTCCCCCGTTTCCTTTTAATAGACAAACACCTTGTTCATAAGTCTGCACCCAGATTTTTCTTGCACAAACTTGCACATGTCTCCAGCCTGAGCTTTGTCTTGTTGTTCCATAGTAGCTGAACAGAGTCGCTCCTGCCTGGTGGTTGTGCGTCTGCCCCGATCCCAGCCTGAGTGTGCGTGTCTCTGTGTGTGTGTGTGTGTGTGTGTGTGTGTGTGTGTGTGT
>JANJOY010000290.1:0-10095 GCA_038496675.1 Rachycentron canadum
TACAGGTCTACATGTCATACATGTCAACAGGATATATATGTCATATAGTTCTACCTGTCTCCAGGTCAACAGGTCATACATGTGACTATTGGTCTAATGTTCTGCAGTTAATATTAGTCTACAGGTCATACAGATCTACAGTATGACATGTTTACAAATCATACAAGTCAGACAGGTCTACAGCTCATATATGTTTACAGCTCATATACTTATCTACGTCATACATTTCTACAGCTCATACAAGTCTACAAGTCATACAAGTCAACAGGTGATAAAGGCCATATATGTCTACAGGTCTGCAGGTCATACAAGTCTACAGATATCATACAGGTCTACACATCCTACAGGTCTACAGGTCATACAGATCTACAGGTTGACAGGTTTACACGTCTTACAAGTCACACATATCTACAGGTCATACATGTTTACAGCTCATACATGTAGTTTCCAGGTATCATCCAGGCCTACATGTCTACAGATATACGGGTAGACAGGTCATATGGGTCTAAAAATATCATACATATCTTCAGGTCATACAAGTCTACAGATATAAAAACTTATGTCAGGCCATACAGTCATAAAGGGATACAAGTTACACAAGTCATACAGGTCTATGGATCATAAAGGTTTACAGATATCCTACAGGTCACACAGGCCATACAGGTCTGCAGGTCATACAAATCTACAGCTCGTATAAGTCTACAAGTCATACAGGTCATATAAGCTCTATAGGTCTACTAGTCATACAAATCTAAAGGTCAACAGTTTACAAGTCTACAGGTCATACAGATCTACAGGTTGACAGGTTTACAGGTCTGCAAGTCATACAGATATTATGTATGTCTACAAGTCTGCAGATCATACAGATATACAGGTCAACAGGTTTACAGGCCTACAGGTCATACAGGTCATACAGGTCATACATATCTACAGGTTGATAGGTTAACAGGTCATCAAGGTCATACAGGTCTACAGTTCGACAGGTTAACAGGTCATATAGGTTTTCAGGTCATACAGGTCATGCAGGTCTACAGGTCATACAGATCTACAGTTCAACGGGTTGACAGGTTATACAGGTCATATAGGTCTGCAGGTCATACATATCTACAAGTGGACAGGTTTACATGTCATACAAGTCAGACAGGTCACACAGATCTACAGATGTCCTACAGGTCATATGACCTGTATAACCTATATAGGTTATACAGGTCAACAGATCATACATGTTTACAGCTCATATAAGGGAAGGCAAGGCAAGGCAATTTTATTTGTATAGCCCATTTTTACAAACAGTTTGTCTCAAAGGGCTTTACATAGCATCATAACAACATCCTCTGCCTTCAGACCCTCACAGTGACTGAGAAAAAACTCAAAACCAAAAAACCCTTTTAACAGGGAAAAAAAAAAGCAACCTCATGGTGAGCAACAGATGAGGGATCCCTCAACCAGGATGGGCAGACGTGCAATAGATGTATACAGACAAGAAAACAGGTAACAATACAGAATATGCACAGCATGGAAATGGTGTGCAGGAGCTGACGAAGGCAGTTTTTGGTAGGAGGGAAGGCAGGGAGAGTGAGGCAGCTTAATGGGAGTAATGGGTGGCAGACTGGTTCCTGGGAGGGAAGGGAAGGGCAGGTCGGTTTAACAGCAGGGGTAAAAGGGGAAGGGGGTGATGCAGGGGGCAGTTGATGGAGAGAGATGGAGCTTCAGTGGATCTGTGGAAACACAAATCGAGAGAGAGCGAGACACCACGGCCAAACTACAAGGTGCAGCAGATAATGATATGATGAAAATGATAATTCAAAGTGTGGGAGAGGAGAGGAGAGGAGAGGAGAGGAGAGGAGAGAGCTCCATGTAACCTGATGTGTCCCCCAGCAGACTAAGCCTATAAATATATATATATTGTAAGTATATAAGTCTGCAGGTCATACAGGTCTACAGATCATGCAGGTCTTCAGGTCATACAAGTCTACATATATTATATCATATGGGTCTACAGGTCATACAAGTCTACACGTCATACAGATCTACACATCAACAGGTTAACAGGTCTACAGGTCATACGGTCATACAGATCTAGAGGTCGACAGGTTAACAGGTCATACAGATCTACAGGTCGACAGGTTTATAGGACTACGGTCATACCTGTAGACTTGTATGATTTGATTTCTGTAGACCTGTGAGACCTGCAGACCTGTAGACTTATATGAACTCTATGGCCTGTATGGCCTGTAGACCTGTAAACACTTAAACCTGTAGACTTGTAGACCAATATGATATGATATCTGTATGACCCATAAATCTGTATGAGTTGCAGACTTGTCAATCTATATTATAATATGATATCTGTACATATGGACCAATATGACTTGTGTGGCCTGTTGACTTGTATGACCTGTAACCCTGTAAACTTGTCGACCTGTATGACTGTATGACTTACAGACCTGTATGACCTTCAGACCTGTAGACCTATGTGAACTGTCGACTTTTTTTTTTACCTGTTAACCTTTCGATCTGTAGATCTATATGACCTATATGACCTATATAACCTATATGACCTATATGACCTGTATGACCTGTAGACCTTTAAACCTGTTGACATGTAGATTTGTAAAACTTGTATGACCAAAACAGACAGGTCTACACATGTCTGACTTGTATGACCTGTAAACCTGTCATTCCTTTAGATCTGCATGACCTGTGGACTTGTATGACCTGTTTACCTGATGACTTGTAAACCTGTCGACCTGTCGATTTGTGTGACCTGTAGCCTTATATGACCTTTGTGGCCTGTTGACCTGTATGACCTGTAGACCTGTAAACCTCTACTCTGTATGACTTCTGGAAAGTCATACAGATCTACAGATATTATTTTATACAGATCTACAAGTCTGCAGCTCATACAGGTTTACGGGTCATACAGATTATCATATCATATAGGTCTACAGGTCTGCATGCCATCCATGTCTACAGCTCATATTGGTCTACAAGTCTACAGGTTTACAGTTCTAAAATCTGCAGTTCTCACAGGTCTACAGAAATCAAATCATACAAGTCTACAGGTCTGTGGGTCATACAGGCTACAGGTCATACAGATCTAAAAGTCGACAGGTTTACAGGTCTACAGTTCATATAGCCTTTCATTCTGTAGATCTTTATGACCTGCAGACCTGTAGACCTGTATGATATTGTTTTTGTAAACCTGTCTGACCTGCAGACATGTATGTGTATATTTTATGACCTGTATAAACTTTTGACCTGTATGACCTGTAAGACCTGTATGACTTGTATGACCTGTGAACCGGTTGACCTGTAGATCTGTAAGACTTATAGACCTGTATGAGATGCAGACCTGTAGACTTATGTTATATGATATCTGTAGACTTGTAGACCAATATGTAGTAGTCTTATATGACCTGTAGACCTTGACCTGTATGACCTGCAGATGCAAATGACATATACAACCTGTGTACCTGTAAACCTATATGATATGATATCTGTAGACCTTTATGACCTGTAGACCTGTAAACCTGTCGCAATGTTGAGCTGTATGACCTGTAGACCTGTAAACCTATCGACCTATAGATCTGTATGACCTGCATACTTGTATGACCTTTATAACCCGCAGACTTATATGACTTGTATGACCTGATAACCTGTAGACCTGTATGACCTGTATGACCTGCAGACGCAAATGACATGTATGACTTGTTAACCTGCCAACCTGTAGATCTGTATGACCTTTAGACCTGTTTGACCTGCAGACCTGTAGATTTATATGAAATTATATCTGGAGACCTTTATGACCTGTAGACCTGTTGACCTGTAGTTCTGCATGACCTTTAGACCTATATGACCTGTTCACGTGTAGACCTGCAAACCTGTCGACCTGTATGTATGTAAAGGTCTTGTATGGAGACTTGTATGGCCTGTATGACCTGCAGACTTATATGAGTTGTATGACCTGGTAACCTGTCGATTTGTAGATTTGTATGACCTGAATCAACTATAAACTTGTATGATATGATTTTTGTAAACCTGTGTGACCTGCAGACATGTAGACTTATATGACCTGTAGGACCTGTAGACCTCTATGATATGTAGCCCTTTATGACCTGTAGACCTATATGAGCTGTAAACAATGATGGCTTGTAGACCTGTGTGACCTATGTGACCGGTCGGATAGCTTGTATGACTTGTATCAGCTGTAGTCCTATATGACCTGTAAACCAATCTACCTGTATCTGTATGACCTGTAGAACTTTATGACTTGTTGTTGTTGACCTGAATGCCGTGTAGACTTGTATAATCTGTACACCTGTAAGATATCTGGAGACCTATATGACCTGCAGATCTGTAGACACATACGGCCTGTATAACCTGTAGACCTGAATGATCTGTAGACATTCAAGAAATGTAGACCTTTCTGACTTGTATGACCTGTAAACCTGTCGTCTTTGAGATCTGCATGACTCGAGTGACCTGTTGACCTGTTGATTTGTAAACCCGTCGACATGTAGAACTCTATGACCTATATGACCTGTAGACATGTAAACCTGTCGACCTGTAGACCTATATGACCTGTATGACCTGTATGACCTGTTAACCTGTCGACCTGTAGATCTGTATGAACTGTATAACCTGTAGACCTTTAAACCTTTCGTCTTGTAGATCTGTATGACCTTTAGACATATATGACCTGAATGACCTGTTATAACCTGCAGACTTATATGACTTGTATGACTTGATAACCTGCCGACCTGTAGATCTGTATGAACTGTATAACCTGTCGATCTTTAAACCTTTCGACCTGTAGATCTACAGATAGATCTGTATGACCTTTAGACCTATATGACCTGTGTGACTTGTAGACCTATATGACCTGTATGACTTGTAGACCTATATGACCTGCAGATCTGTAGACCTGTATAACCCATTGGCCTGTATGATCTGTAGACCTGTATGACTTGTATGACCTGTAAACCTGTGGATTTGTAGATCTGTATGACCTGTTGACCTGTATGACCTGTAGACCTGGAGACCTGGAGACCTGTATGATATATGTAGACCCATATGACTTGTATGACCTGTACTCATATATGACCTTTTGACATGTATGACCTGTAGACCTGTATGACATGCAGACGTACATCACCTGTATGCCCTTGTTGCCTGCTGTCGACTTGTAGATCTATGTGACTTGTAGACCTGTATGACCTGCAGACCTATGTGAACTGTAGATCTGTATGACCTGTAGACCTGTAGATTTGTATGACCTGTAGGCTGATATGACCTGTATGACCTTTTGACCTGTATGACCGAGACTTGTAAACCTGTCGTCGTGTATATATTAATGAAATTTAGACCTGTAGATCTGTATGACCTGCAAACCTGTAGACATATCTGACCTGTATCACCTGTTGACTTGTATGACTTGCAGACCTGTAAAATCTGTAGACCTGTATGATATTTGGAGACATGCAGACCTGGAGACATGTATGACCTGTATAACCTGTAGACGCACCTGCGTTATTCTGTCAACATACAAGAAATGTAGACCTTTCTGACTTGTAGGACTGTAAACCTGTCGTCCTTTAGATCTGCATGACCTGTAGACTTGTTTGAACTGTTGACCTGTAGATTTGCAAACCTTTCGACCTGTAGATTTGTATGACATGTATGACCTGTTAACTTGTCAACCTGTAGAACTGTATGACATGTATGTAGACCTGTAAACTCATATATCTGTATGACCCAAAGACCCGTATGAGCTGCAGACTTGTAGACATATATAATATGATATCTGTGGAGCTGTATAACCTGTCGACCTGTAAACCTGTCGACCTGTAGATTTGTTTGACTTGTAGAACTATAGAGCTATATGACCTGTATGACTTGTAGACTTATATGAGCTGTAGACATGTATGACCTGTAGACCTGTATATCTGTAGACCTGTATGACATGTAAACTTGTATGACTTGTAGATCTATGACTTGTAGATCTTTATGACTTGTATGACCTGTAAATCCTTATCACCTGTAGAGATATGAGCTGTAAACATGTCTTGTCAAACCCCCCCATTCTGAACAATATCGGCGCTCCCAGTGCTGAATGTCTATTAAGTACATTGGTGAGTATTTAAAAAGGTGTTTATCTGTGTTGGGATGAGTGTGATCAAAACGGTGGTGTACTTATATGTCTAACATGTTTTCATTTTCTCTGTAGGCTGTGATCTTGCAAGAAGCAATTTAAGGGGTCACATGCCTGTTTGCCTTGGTGAAACTGGCTTTAAAATTGAGTTGCATCTCTGTAGCTGCTGGGACAAATGGGATGAGTGAGAGACCGCCCCTATCAGTTCTGTACTCTCTCCAGACCTCTGTCTTAATTGCCCTGAGGCTAGAGGAGCGTCTTGGGCTCTGTGCTTGGAATAGGACAGATGTGGCATCATCTACGTCCTACATGTAACGTACATTCATTCTATGACGTCTGATTAGTTGTTATAAGTCCCCTGAATGTGAGTCTGGGATGGTAGCTGCTCTTATGGCTGAAGGTGTGTCTGTCGGTCTCTTTTAAGTAGACCTTAGTGGCCAGTGGGTGGTCATTTATGTGGTCAGTGTCATTATGGAAGAAAATGTGCGTGTCCAGAGAGTCCACCTCCTAGTTGTAAGTTTCGTTTTAAATTTATTTTTGAGTGATGGGATTCAGGACGGTTAAAAGTTTTGAAAGTCCTCACATGAGCCGCTCAACAGCCAAATATGCCAATCAACCACAGACCTGTAAGTGGTGCTTGTTGTAGAATAGAAACTTGTTTTTGTTGAGTGTGATTTCCAAGAGATATAGAATCAATCTATCCGGGCGGTGCGGCTCAGGTGAATTACGAAATGCCGTTTCGACAGCTTTCAGGCCTACATATAAATTATAAAGGTACGGATTTCCCAAGAAAAAAGGGAAAAAGTGGAGATGAATGAAAGAGAGGGAAGTATAAGGGGGAGGATGGGGGGAAAAGCGAAAATGTCCACAACGACAGATCGGAGGTTAGTTTTATTTCTCGTGAAGCCTTTCGTTTCGGAGCTTCTGGATCAAATAACTCTCCCCGAGTCGTCTCTGCTCTTTACTCCAGGCCAGATTACTGTCCAGGACTCGATATTTAAAATGTGATGGGATTCAGGACGGTTAGAAAGTTTTGAAAGTCCTCACATAGCTTTCAGGGCTAGTTTCGTGTTAATATTAGTGTATAATGAATCTTTTGCTAAAAAAAAAAAAAAAAAAAAAATTACATTTGAAAAAAAAAGCATTTGCAGTCACAAATGCTTTTTTTTTTTTTTTTTGTCATATTTTTTATTTTATTGACTAATCATGTGTTTAACATAACGGTTGTGATTGCGCCAAAACAACGGTGGAAAACCGTTATTCAGTATTCATAGAACAAAAAAATAAATTACATATAAATTGCACAGGTACGGACATCCCAAGGAAAAGGGAATACGTGGAGAAGAATGAAAGAGAGGGGAGTATGGGAGAAAAGCGAAAATTGGTTATTTGTATTTCCCGTGAAGCCTTGCGTTTTGGAGCTGTGAAAATGTGTTTCTCGGGTGGTCGCTGCTCTTTTGGAGGAGGGTGTGTCTGTCGATCTCTTTTAAGTAGACCTTCGTGGCCAGCATTTTCATGTGGTCGGTGTGATTATGGAAAAAAAATGCGCGTGTCCAGAAATTCCACCTCCTAGTTGTAAGTTGTGTTTTAAATTGATTTTTGAGTGATGGGATTCAGGACGGTTAGAAAATTGAAAGTCCTCACATGTGCCGCTCTACGCGCCAAATATTTCAATCAACCACAGACCTGTAAGTGGTGCTTGTTATAGAATAGCAACTTGTTTTTGTTGAGTGTGATTTCCAAGAGATGTAGAATCAATCTATCCGGGCGGTGCGGATCAGGTGAACTGCGAAATGCCGCTTCGACCGCTTTCAGGAATCGTTTCGTGTTAATATTCGTATATAATGAAACTTTTGCGAAAAAACAATAAATAAAATGTTTTTGTTTTTGGTTTTTTTTACGATATTGACTAATCAAGTGTATTTAACATAACGGTTGTGATTGCGCCAAAACAACGGTGGAAAGATGTTAACCAGTATTCATAGAACAAAAAATAAATTACATATAAATTGAAAAGGTACGGATATCCCAAGGAAAAGGGAAAAAGTGGAGATGAATGAAAGAGAAGGAAGTATAAGGGGGAGGATGGGGGGAAAAGCGACAATGTCCACAACGACAGATCGGAGGTTAGTTTTATTTCTCATGAAGCCTTTCTGGATCAAGTAACTCTCCCTGCGGCGTCTCTGCTCTGATTACTGTCCAGGACTCGATATTTAAAATGTTCTTTGCCGACCTGGATGAAGTGTCTATGGAGGACGGAAGATTCCTTACACTCCCCTGGATCCGATATATATGTTGTTGAATGTTGAGTTGTGTTTTAACTTCATTTTTCAGTGTTTTTATTTCCTCTGTAGGCTATGATCTGCCCGGGTGAAGTTGGCTTCAGACTAGAGTTGAATCTGTGTAGCTATTGTGATTATAATGGGATGTAATTATAAATGGGATGAGTGAGAGACCACCATCATCAATTCTGTAGTCTCCTCCAGACATCTGTCCTTATTTTCCTGAGTATCTGATGAGCTGTGATTTGATAAGGCTCCTGAGTGTGTGTCTTGGGCTGCAGCTGCTCTAATGGAGGGTGTGTCTGTCGGTCTCTTTGAACGGTCTCTTTGAACTACTTCAAAGAGATCGACAGACACAACCTCTTCTGACCACATGAACCAGGTGACCACAAAGCTCTACATCTTAGTTGGGTTAGTTGACATAGGTCTACACCTTAGTTAGTACATTGAAGGAAAAGGGAATTAGTGGAGAATAGTGAAAAAGAGGGAAGTATGACGGGGAGGATTGTAGAAAATCGAAAATGCCCACAACGACCGATCGGAAGCCTTGCGGATTAACGGTTTGGATCCTTTAAATCCAGTATCTCGTCCTGCGGCGTCTATACTCTTTATTCCAGGCCAGATTACTCATGTTCTATGACCTATGCCGATCAAGTACATTGGTGAGTATTTGTTTTTCTGCATTGGTACGCGTGTGATCAAAACGGGGCTGTACTGGTATGCCTGACAGGTTTTTATTTACTCTGTAGACTATGATCTTACGGGAAGACCTTCAATGGGACACGTGCCTGTTGTGCCTGGGTGAAGTTGGCCTTCAAAATCGAGTTGAATCCGTGCAGCTGCTGGGACCATGTAACTACAAATCGGATGAGTGAGACAACGCCCCTGTTCTGTACCCCGGACCTCTGTCTGAAGTACCATGAGGAAATGGCTAACGTTTCACCGGATGTGGGAATGGAAGAGGACAGATGAGGCATCTACCTCCTGAAGGTACGTACATATTCTATGATTTCTGTGATATCTGATATGTGATTTGATAAGTCCCCTGGAAATGTCTGGGGTGGTAGTTGCTGGGGGGAGGAGGGTGTGTCTGTCGGTCTCTTTTAAGTAGACCTTAGTGGCCAGCGGGTTCATGTGGTCAGTTTGATAGTGGAAGTAATCGCGCGCGTCCAGAGACCACCTAGTTGTAAATTGTGTTGGGATTCAGGACGGTTAGAAAGTTTTGAAAGTCCTCACATGAGCCGCTCTACAGCCCAAATATGTCAATTAACCACAGACCTGTAAGTGGTGCTTGTTATAGACTAGAAAATCGTTTTTGGTTAGTGTGATTTCCAAGAGATGTAGAATCAATCTATCCAGGCGGTGCGGCTCAGGTGAATTACGGAATGTCGTTTCGACAGCTTTCAGGCCTAGTTTCGTCTTAATATTAGTGTATAATGAATCTATTGTTAAATTTTAAAAAAAGAATGCATTTTTACTTCCAAATGCTTTTTTTTGTCATATTTCTTTATTTTATTGACTAATCATATGTGTTTAACATAACGCTTGTGTTTGAGCCAAAACGACACTGGAAAACCTTTATTCAGTATTATTAAAGCAAACAATAAAAGGATCGGAGGTTAGTTGTATTTCTCGTGAAGCCTTGCGGATCAGATTAGT
>JANJOY010000351.1:0-11764 GCA_038496675.1 Rachycentron canadum
ACAGGTCTACATGTAATGCAAGTCTACAGGTCGACAAGTTATCAGCTCAAAGAAATCATATAAGTCTGCAGGTTATACAGACCATAGAAGTCCACAGGTCATACATATCTACAGGTCGACAGGCTAAATGGTCTACAGATCAACAGGTCATACAAGTCATATAGGTCTACAGGTCATACATATCTACAGGTCGACAGATTTTTAATGTCATACAAGTCAGACAGGTCTACAGGCCACACAGATCTATAGATATCCTTCCAGGTCATATATGTTATACGGGTCAGCAGGTCATACATGTTCACAGCTCATATAGGTCTACAGGTCATACAGGTCTACAGATCATACAGATCATACAGATCATACAGGTCTACAAGTCATACAGGTCAACAGGTTATACAGGTCATATAAGTCTACAGGTCAAACAGATCTACACGTCAACAGGTTTATAGGGCTACAGGTCATACAGGTCATGCAGTTCTACAGGTTGACAGGTTAACAGTTCATACAGGACATACAGATCTACAGGTCGACAAGTTTACATGTCTACAGGTCATATAGGTCATAGAGATCTACATGTCGACGGGTTTACAAGTCAACAGGTTAAAAGGTCATTCGAGTCATGCAGATCTAACTGACGACAGGTTTACAGGTCATACAATTCAGACAGGTCTACATTACTTGAATGTCTACAGATCTGCAGGTCATACAGGTCTTCAGACAGTCTTACAGGCCTACAAATTATATAAGTCTACAGGTCATACAGGTCAACGGGTTAGACAGGTGAGATATGTCTACAGGTCTGGAGGTCATATATGTCTACATTTCATACATAAATACACGTCGACAGTTTTACAAGTCTACATGCAGATCTAAAGTACAACGGGTTTACAGGTCATACAAGTCAGACAGGTCTACATTTCTTGCATGTCTAGGATCATGCAGCTATACAGGTTGTACAAGTTGTCCACAGTTCTGCAGGTCATACAGGTCTCCAGAAATCATACTGGTCTACATGTCATACAGGTCAACAAGTCATACAGGTCATACAAGTCTACAGGTCATACAGATCTACAGGTTGACAGGTTTACAGGTTTACAGGTTTACAGGTCTACAGGTCAACAGGTCAGACAAGTCATACAGGTCCACAGGTCAACAGGTCCTACAGGTCTACAAATATGATACAGGTCTTCAGGTCATCTAAAGATACCATACAGGTCATTCAGGTCTACAGATATCATAGAGGTCGACAGGTCATCTACAGATATCATACAGCTCTACAGGTCATACAAATCATTCAAGTCAACAGATATGTAGGTCTACAGGTCATACAACCATACAAGTCTCCAGATATGGGTCCACAAGCTATACAAGTCATAAAGGTATTTAGGTCATACAGGTATGAAAATATCATACAGGTTATGCAGGTCATACAGGTCTACAGCTCATTTAGGTCTATAAGTCTATACATATAGACTTATATATACACACACACACACACACACACACACACACATATATATATATATATATATATATATATATATATAATATAGATCTACAAGTAGACAGGTTAAAAGGTCATACACGTCATATAGGTCTGTAGGTCCTACAAGTTATACAGGTCTACATATATCATACATGTCTACATGTCACACAGATCTACAGGTCAGATACGACTACAGGTCATAAACGTCTGCACATGACATACATGTCGACAGGTCATACAGGTCTACAGGTCATCTACAGATAACATACAGGTCATACAAGTCTACAGATATACAAGTCTACAAGTCATACATTTCTATATATCTTATCATATAGGTCTACAGGTTATACAATGCCACAGGTCGACAGATTTACAGGTCATACAGGTCTACAGGTCAAACAGATCTACAAGTCGACAGGTTTACATGTCTACAGGTCAACAGGTCATAGCGGTCTACAGGTATACAGGTCATACAGGTCTACAATTATGATAGGTCTTCAGGTCATCTAAAGATACCATACAGGTCATAAAAGTCATACAGGTCATACAAGTCATACAGGTATACAAGTCATACAGATCTACAGGTTGAGAGGTTCACAGGTTATACAAGTCATACAGGTCTACATGTCAACAGGATATACATGTCATATAGGTCTACCTTTCTCCAGGTCAACAGGTTTACAAGTCTACATGACAACAGGTCATACATGTCATATAGGTCTACAGGTCATACAGGCCATACAGGCCTACAGGTCATAAAAATTTACAGGATGACAGGTTTACTGGTGATACATCTCATACAGCTCTACAGGTCATACAGAGCTACAGGAAGACAGGTGTACAGGTCTTACAAGTCATACATATCTGCAGGTCATACATGTTTACAGCTCATATTTGTCTACGGGTCATACAGGTCATATAGGTCTACAAATTTCCAGTTCTGCATGTTATACAAGTATACAGGTATCATTCAGGCCTGCAAGTCATACATGTCTACAGAAATACTGGTCGACAGGTCATATGGATCTACAGATATACATGTCTTCAGGTCATACAAGTCATACAGGTCTACATATATAAATCGATAGGCCATACAGGGATACAAGTTATACAAGTCATACAGATATCCTACAGGTCACAAAGGACATACAAGTCTGCAGG
This sequence comes from Rachycentron canadum, assembly GCA_038496675.1. Lineage (NCBI taxonomy): Eukaryota > Metazoa > Chordata > Actinopteri > Carangiformes > Rachycentridae > Rachycentron > Rachycentron canadum. Next base: position 2,648 of record JANJOY010000351.1, read on the forward strand.
TCATACATGTCTACAGCTCATATAAGTCTACAAGTCATACAGGTCATATAGCTCTATAGGTCTACAGGTCATACAAGTCTACAGGTGGACTGGTTTACAGGTCTACAAGTCATACAGATATACAGGTCGAAAGGTATATAGGCCTACTGGTCATACAGGTCATACATATCTACAGGTTGATAGGTTAACAGGTAATAACTATCATACAGATCTACAGGTCATACAGATGTACAGGTCGACAGGTTTACAAGTCATCAGGTAATACAGGTCATACAGTTCTTCAGGTCAACAGGTTAACAGGTCATACAGGTCATATATGTTTGCAGGTCATACAGGTCTGCAGGTTTGACAAGTTTACAAGTCTACAGGTCATACAGATTTACAGGTAGACAGGTTAAAAAGTCATACAGGTCTACATATATCATACAGGTCTACATGTCACACAGGTCTACAGGTCAGATACGACTACAGGTCATAAAAGTCATACATGCACATGACATACATGTTGACAGGTAACATGTAACATACTGGTCATACATGTCTACAGATACACAAGTCTACAGGTCATACATTTCTAAAGCTATATCATATCATATAGGTCTACAGGTTATACAACTCCACTATCACGACTCTGGAACAAAGGACTCAGATGCGCGACTCAGTAGGTTCCAAAAACAGCAATATTTATTAATCCAAGATACACAGTCAGGCAGGCCGTGATTGAAACACCAGGAAATCAAAAGTAGCCAAGAGCAACGAGATGCCAAAAACAGATAGGGTCAAATCTCTTAGACCGGAAACTCACTAAGACGCTGGAACTCTTGACCTATCGGAACAAGATGAACTGGCACTGAGGGGAATATACACATGGACAATATACTCAAAGGAAGTGGAGATAATGAGACATAGGTGAAACCCATTAGGGGAGGAGCAGGTAATCAAACAGGCAGGAAACACAAGAGGGCAGGAAGTGGGTGATCTGGAATGAGACAAGTCTTTCAAAATAAAACAGGTACTGACACAAGAAATGGACAGACATAACTTGACTGCAGCAACTGGTTGTGACATCCACCGGTCAACAGATTTACACGTCTACAGAGCTTACATATCATATATGTCTACAAGTATGAAGGTCACACAAGTCCACAGGTCATCAATACAGATCTACAGTTTGACAGGTTAACAGGTCATACAGGTCATATAAGTTCTCAGGTCATACAGGTCATGCAGGTCTACAGGTCACACAGATCTTCAGGTGGCCAGGTGGCCAGGTCGACAGGGCTACAGGTCTGCAGGTCATACAGGTCTACAGGTCATACAGATCTACAGGTCAACAGGTTAACAGGTCATACAGGTCATATAGTTCTGCAGGTCATACAGGTCTACCTTTCAGACAAATCTACATTTACATGTCTACAGGTCAAAAAATCTGAGAGGTCTACAGGTCATACAAGTTTACTGATCATACAGATATAGGTCTGCAGGTGATATGTCTACAAGTTATACTGATCCACAGGTTGACATGTTTACAGGTCTACAGGTAATACAGGTCATACAGATCCACAGATCGACATGTTAACAGGTCAAATAGGTCACATAGATCTTCAGGTCATAGAGGTCATTCAGGTCTACAGGTCATACAGATCTACAGGTGCAAAGGTTTAGAGGTCTACAGGTCTGTAGGTCATACAATTGTATAGAGATCATACAGTTCTTCAGGTCAACAGGTTTAGAGGTCTACAGATATCCTACAGGTCATACAGGTCTGCAGGTCACACAGGTCTGCAATTCATACAGATCTACAGGTCGACAGGTTTACATGTGTACAGGTCAACAGGTCATACAAGTCTACAGGTCATTCAGATCTGCAGGTCGACAGGTTAACAAGTCTACAGGTCATGCCGATCTAAAGGACGACAGGTTTACAGGTCATACAAGTCAGACAGGTCTACATTTCTTGCATGTCTACAGATCATGCAGGTCTACAGGTTATACAGGTCTCTATATATCATACAGGTCTACAGATTATATAGGTCTACAAGTCATGCAGGTCAACAGTTTATACAGGTCAGATATGTCTACAGGTCATACAAGTCTACAGGTCATTCAGATCTGCAGGTCGACAGGTTAACAAGTCTACAGGTCAAAAGTTCATATAAGTCTACAGGTCATGCAGATCTAAAGGACGACAGGTCTACATTTCTTGCATGTCTACAGATCAAGCAGGTCAACAGTTTATACAGGTCAGATATGTCTACAGGTCATACAAGTTATATATGTCTACAGGTCTGCAGGTCATACAGTTCTACAGGTTGACAGGTTTACAGGTCTGCAGGTCATACAGGTCTACTAGTCATACAGATCTACAGGACGACAGGTATACAAGTTCATACAGGTCATACAGGTAAACAGGCCACACAGATCATATAGGTCGATAGTTCATAAAGATCTAAAGATATCATATTATATAGGTCTACAAGTCTGCAGTTCATACAGGTTTACGGATCATACAGATATCATATCATATAGGTCTACAGGTCTGCAGATCATGCATGTCTGCAGCTCATATTGGTCTACAAGTTGACAGGTTTACAGGTCTGCAGATCATACAGGCCATACAGGTCATATAAGTCTACAGGTCTGCAGGTCTTACAGGTTTACAGAAATCAAGTCTACAGTTTGGGGGTCATACAGGTCTACAAGTCATATAAATCTACTGGTCGAAAGGTTATACAACGGAAACATAGACCTAAAAAGCCTGTGTCTCACCACCAACCCCTCCACGTCTCCAACCAATTTTCACAACTCAGCGATACACCCGCTGAGGATGAAACTCCACATGTTGGCTCTGTTGCTCACAGCGGCCCCGCCGTTGTGCAGCCAGCATTAGTCATTTAGTGCATCCCAGGGACCAGAGCGGGCGACATTGAGGCTAACCTGAAGCTGCTGACAAAAAGTAAACGTAAATACAGTAGAATTGTAATCCACGTCGGCGCTAATGACACCCGACTTCGCCAGTCGGAGTTATCTAGAATTAATGTGGCATCGGTGTGTAACTACGCAAAAACAATGTCGGACTCCGTAATTTTCTCTGGCCTGCTGCCCAATTTAACGAGTGACGACATTTTTAGCCGTACATGGTCATTCCATCGCTGGATGTCTAGGTGGTGCTTAACAAATAACGTGGCTTATATTGACAACTGGACCTCCTTCTGGGGAAAGCCTGGTCTGTTTGGGAGGGATGGCGTCCACCCTACTCTGGGTGGTGCATCCCTCTTAATCTAGAAACAGCACATTCTAACCCCTGACAAGCTCCTGGAGTTCAGGCCAGCAGGCAGAGCCGCATCTCTGCAGGTGCCTTCGTGCTGTCCCCCACCCAGCCCCCCTTCTGTCCCATAGAAACTGTTTCTGCCTCGAGGCTGTATAAACCCAAATCTGGAGGAGTCATTCATAGCAACAAGTAAAAATCAAAACCACTGCTCCAGCAAACCAACCCAATAAAACTATTAAATGTGGTTTGCTAAATATTCGATCTCTCCCTTCCAAATCTATCCTAGTGAATGATTTAATTACAAATCACCAAATTGATCTATTAACCCTCACTGAAACCTGGTTGCAGCAGGATGAATATGTTAGTTTATGAATCTACCCCTAGAGGAGAAGGAGTGGCTGCAGTTTATCAGTCAAATCTGCTTATTAACCCTTGGCCTAATGTTTCATATGATTCATTTGAAAGCCTTACTGTCAGCTTCTCTCACCCTGACTGGAAAGCAGAGAAACCACTCTTACTTGCTGTTGTGTACCATCCCCCTGCACCTTATTCTAAGTTCTTAGAAGAATTCCCAGACTTTCTGTCAAACTTGCAATGGAATCAGACAAAGTCATTATAGTAGGTGACTTCAACATTTATGTGGACTTTGATGATGATTGTCTGGCTATTGCATTTAAGTCTCTCTTAGATTCAATTGGCTTCTCTCAGAGGGTAAATAAACCACCTCACTCCTTTAATCATGTCCTTGACTTAGTACTAACCTATGGGATAGAAGCTGAGCACATTACAGTTTTCCCTCAAAACCCTGTCCTGTCTGACCATTCTTTAATAACATTTAAATGTACTTTAACAAATTATGCTTTACTTGGGAAAAAGTCCCACTACAGTAGATGTTTATCTGATATTGCTTAAAGAACTCGGCAGAGCTTGCCGCCACACCTAGTAGCATTATAATGGGCAGCTATGCTGATCTTACTCCCTTGCAGGTAGATTATCTTGTAGATGGCACTGCAGCAGCAGTACTCCTTGGGACGCTCAATGCCGTAGCCCCTCTGAAAAAGAAGGCTATCAATCAGAGAATGGCTCCCTGGTACAGCCTGAACCTGCACACTTTGAAGCAGAAGACCAGACAGCTGGAAAGGAAAACACATTCCAGCCAACGTGCGGAAGACCGTCAAGCCTGGAAGGATAGTTTATTAATATACTTCATAAAACCAGAAAACCAGAAGCACATCTTCATCTTTAATAGAAAAGAATAAAAACAACCCCAGGTTCCTTTTCAGCACTGTAGCCAGGCTGACCAAGAACAATAGTGCTGCTGAGCCATGCATCCCTCCGACTCTCAGCAGCAATGATTTCCTAACTTTCTTTACTGAAAAGATTGTAAATATTAGAGCAAGGATTGCCAATGATAGACCACAGATTGTAGTCTCTATAGAAGAATCTCCCAGACTTGATGCATACCTTGACAGCTTCTCCCCCATTGACCTGTCAGACTTAACTTCTGCTATTACCTCTTCTAAATCAGCCACATGCCGACTCGATCCAGTCCCAACAAGACTGCTCAAGGATGTCTTCCCCTTAGTTAACACCTCTATACTGAACCAGATCAATCTTTCCTTAGTCAAAGGTTATGTACCACAGGCCTTTAAGGTGGCAGTTATTAATCCCTTACCTAAAAAGCCTTCTCTAGATCCAGATGTGTAAGCAAATTATAGGCCCATATCCAACCTTCCCTATATCTCCAAGATCCTTGAGAAGGTGGTTCTAAAGCAACTACATGAGCACCTGCACAGTAATGAACTGTTTGAAGCTTTCCAATCTGGATTCAGAGAACACCATAGCACTGAAACAGCACAAGTAAAATTCTCTAACGATCTTCTTATAGCTTCTGATAGAGATCTTGCCTCTATACTGGTACTTCTGGACCTCAGTGCTGCATTTGACACCATTGACCCACAGCATTCTGCTGCAGAGACTAGAACATGAAATCGGGATTAAAGGCTCTGCCCTAAAATGGTTAAAATCATACTTATCCGATGTTTCAGGTTTCAGTTTGTTAGTGTTAACAATGACCATTCAGAGTACAGCAGAGTTACGTATGGGCTCAGCCACAGGGCTCAGTTTTAGGGCCAATTCTTTTCATTCTTTACATACTCCCATTAGGCGATGTAATCTGGAAACACTCAATCGACTTCCACTGCTACACAGATGATACCCAGCTCTACTTATCGATAGAACCAGATGATAAAAGCCACCTCATCAATCTGCAAGACTGCCTAAAAGACATCAAATCCTGGATGTCCTCTAACTTCCTTCGACTAAACTCAGATAAAACAGAGGTCATTGTGTTTGAACCTAAACATCTCAGGGACACCTTCTCTTTGCAGATTGCTTATCTAGATGGCATCACCCTGAACTCTAGTATGACCGCAAGGAACCTTGGAGTAATATTTGACCAAGACCTTTCATTCAGCTCACACATTAAACACATGACTAGGACTGCCTTTTTTCACCTGCGCAACATAGCCAAAATTAGGAATATCCTCTCTCAGAGTGATGCTGAGAAACTAGTCCATACATTTATCACCTCCAGGCTGGACTACTGTAACTCTCTGTTGTCAGGATGTCCAAAAAACTCTCTAAAGAGTCTGCAGTTGACTAACCCCAGAACGCTGCAGCAAGGATATTGACTAACGTACTTTAGCTTCTCTCCATTGGCTCCCTGTAGGATATCGAGTCGACTTCAAAATCCTTCTGCTGATTTATAAAGCTCTTCATGAAAAAGCTCCATCTTATTTGAAAGACCTCATAGTCTAATATTATCCTTCCAGAGCACTTCGCTCCCAGCATGCAGGTCTGTTAGTGACTCCCAGTATCTTCAAAAACAGACTGGGAGGTAGAGCCTTCAGTTATTGGGCTCCCTTACTATGGAACCAACTCTCTCCATGGGTCAGAGAGGCAGACACTCTCACTACATTTAAGACTAGGCTTAAAACCTTCCTCTACGACAGAGCGTTTAGTTAGGGCCGGTTCAGGTAGCTCTGAACCATTTTTATGCTGCTATAGGCTTAGACTGCTGGGGGATACATCAGGTTACATAGAGCTCTCTCCTCTCCTCTCCTCTCCCACACTTTAAATTATCATTTTCACTATCTGCTGCACCTTGTAGTTTGGCCTTGGTGTCTCGCTCTCTCTCTATTTATGTTTCCACAGATCCATCTCTCTCCACCAACCGCCCCCTGCATCACCCCCTTTCCCTTTTACCCCTGCTGTTAAACCGACCTGCCCTTTGCTCCCAGGAACCAGTCTACCACCCATTACCCCCATTAAGCTGCCTGACTCTCCCTGCCTTTCCTCCCACCAAAAACTGCTTTCATTAACTCCTGCACACCATTTCCATCTGTGCATATTCTGTATTGTAACCTTTTTTCTTGTCTGTATACAGCATCTATTGCATGTCTGCCCGTCCTGGGTGAGGGATCCTCCTCTGTTGCTCACCATAAAGGTTTCTCTTTTTTTTTTTCCCTGTTAAAAGGGTTTTTTGTTTTGAGTTTTTCCTCAGTCGATGTGAGGGTCTAAGGGCAGAGGATGTTGTTATGATGCTATGTAAAGCCCTTTGAGACAAACTGTTTGTAAAAATGGGCTATACAAATAAAATTGCCTTGCCTTGCCTTGCCTATTTGTATTTCCACAGATCCACTGAAGCTCCATCTCTCTTCACCAACTGCCCCCTGCATCACCCCCTTCCCCTTTTTCCCCTGCTGTTAAACCGACCTTCCCTTCCCTCCTAGGAACCAGTCTACCACCCATTACTCCCATTAAGCTGCCTGACTCTCCCTGCTTTCCCTCCCACGAAAAACTGACTTTGTTAGCTCCTGCACACCATTTCCATGCTGTGCATATTTTGTATTGTGACCTGTTTTCTTGTCTGTATACAACATCTATTGCATGTCTGCCCGTCCTGGGTGAGGGATCCCTCCTCTGTTGCTCACCATGAGGTTTCTCTTTTATTTAATTAAAAGTTTTTTTTGTTTTGAGTTTTTCCTCAGTCAATGTGAGGGTCTAAGGGAAGAGGATGTTGTTATGATGCTATGTAAAGCCCTTTGAGCCAAACTGTTTGTAAAAATGGGCTTTACAAAAAAAATTGCCTTGCCTTTCCTGTATAACCTGCATGATCTGTAGACATGCAAGAAATGTAGACCTGTCTGACTTGTATGACCTGTAAACCTGCCGTCCTTCATTTCGGCATGGCCTGTAGACTTGTATGACCTGTTGACCTATAGACTTGTTAACCTGTCGACCTGTAGGTTTGAATGACCTGTAGACTTGTATGACCTGTAGACCTGTCTGACTTGTAAACCTGTCGACCTGTAGATCTGTAAGACCTGTTCACCTGTTGACCTGTAGAACCTTATGACATGTATGACCTGTAGACCAATAAAACTGTTGACCTGTAGATCTGGATGACCTTTATGACCTGCAGAACAATGTGATTAATTGAACTCTTAACCTGTAACCTGTAGATCTGTATTACTGTATTATTTAGCTGTATGACCTGTGGAACTGTAAACCTTCAACATGTAGATATGTATGACATGTAGCCTTATGTGGCCTGTTGACCTGTATGACCTGTAGACCTGTAAAGCTGTCTACCTGTAGATCTGTATGATCTGTGGAAATGTATGACCTGCAGACATGTAGACCTTTATAACTTATATGATCTTTTGACCTGCAGACCTCGAAAGCTGTCGACATGTAGATTTGTATGACCTGTTGACCTGTAGAAATCTAAACCTTTAAACCTGTAGACCTGCATGACCTGCAGACCTATATGATATGATATCTGTAAACCTGTATGAGCTGCAGATTTTTAGACATATATAATATGATATCCTTAGATCTGCATGACCAATGAACCTATATGACTTGTATGACTTGACTTGTAGACTTGTATGACCTGTATGACATGCAGACTTATATCACTTGTATGACCTGTTAACCTGTCAACTTAAATTGTTGCCCTACTTGTATGATCTGTAGACATGTGAACTTGTCATCCTGTCGATCTGTATGACTTGTAGACCTGTATGAGCTGCAGACCTATGTGATATATGGATCCACTATCTCTCCCTGCGGCGTCTTTGCTCTTTACTCTATGCCAGATTTAGTGTCCAGGACGCGATATTCAAAATGTTATATGCTGACCTGGATGAAGTGTCGGCCTGTAGGTCACACATGTCACACAGGTAAAGGTCTATACATCAAACAGATCTACAAGTCGACAGGTTTACATGTCTACAGGTCAACAGGTCATATAGGTCTACAGGTTTACAGGTCACACAAGTCATACAAGTCTACATGTCATACATGTTGACAGCTCAGACAATCTACAGGTCATACAGATCTACAGATTATACGGTTCTACAGGTAATACAGGTCAACAGGATACACAGGTCATATATGTCTAAAGGTCTACCGATATCATACAGGTCTACGGATCATACAAGTCTACAACTCATTTTACAGGTCACGCAGATCTACAAGTCGACAGGTTTACAAGTCTACATGTCATACAGGTCTACAGATATCATATAATATAGGTCTACAGGTCTTTAGGTCATACATGTCTATAGCTCATATCTGCCTACAGATTATACAGGTCAACAGGTTAAACAGGTCATATAGGTCTACAGGTCTGCATGTAATACGGGTCTACAGGTAATACAGATCTACAGGTTGATAGGTTTACATGTCTACAGGTCATAACAAGTCATATAGATCTAAAGGTCGACAGGCATACAGGTAATTCATGTCATCTAAGTCTGCAGGTCATACATGTCATA
>JANJOY010000528.1:0-14286 GCA_038496675.1 Rachycentron canadum
CAGAGGATGTTGTTATGATGCTATGTAAAGCCCTTTGAGACAAACTGCTTGTAAAAATGGGCTATACAAATAAAATTGCCTTGCCTTGCCTTGCCTTGCCTTTATGACCTGTAGACCTGTATGATCTGTCGACATGTATGTCATGTGCAGACATGTATGACTTTTATGACCTGTAGTTGTATCTGACCTGTAGACCTATGTGACATGTAGACCTGTATGATATATGTAGACCTGTATGACTTGTATGACCTGCATGACCTGTATGACTTGTAGACTTGTAAACTTGTCAAACTGTAGATCTGTATGATCTATAGATATTTATGACCTGCAGACCTGTAGACCTATATAATATGATATCTGTAGACTTGTATGACTTACAGATCTGTAAACCTGTCGACCTGAAGATCTGTATGACCTGTAGACCTGTAAACCTGTCAAACTGTAGACTTGTATGACCTTTAGACCTGTATTACCTGCAAACATATATGACATGTATGACCTGAATGACCTGTCGACCTGAAGATCTGTATGACCTGTAGACCTGTAAACCTGTCGACCTGTAGAGTTGTATGACCTGTATGACCTGTAGACTTGTAAACTTGTCAAACTGTAGATCTGTATGACCTATAGATAAGTATGTCTTGCAGACCTGTAGACCTATATATGATATATCTGTAGACCTGTATGACTTGTAGACCTGTAAACCTCCTCGACCTGTACATCTGTATGACCTATTGACCTGTATGACCTGCAATTACCTGTTAACCTGTCGACCTATATATCTGTATGACCTGAATGACCTGTCGACTTGTTAACCTGTCGACGTTTAGATCTGTATGACCTGTAGACCTGTAAACCTGTCAACCTGATAATCTGTATGACCTGTAGACCTGTAAACCTGTCAAACTGTAGAGTTGTATGACCTGCAGTCTTTTAAACATATATATTATGATATCTGTATGACCTGTAGACCTGTATGACCTGCAGACTTGTAGACATATATAATATGAAGTCTATAGACCTGTATGACCTGTGGAACTGTGAACCTGTCGGCCTGTATATCTGTATGACCTTTAGATCTGTATGACCTGTATGACCTGTATGACCTATTAACCTGTCGACCTGTACATATTTAGATCTGTATGACATTCAATACCTGTTAACCTATCAACCTGTAGATATGAATGACCTGTATGACTTGCAGACCTGTAAACCCATCGACCTGTAGACTTGTATGACCTGCAGTCTTTTAAACATATATATTATGATATCTGTATGACTTGTAGACCTGTAAACCTGTCAAACTGTAGAGTTTTATGACCTGTAGATTTGTATGGACGGCAGACCTGTAGACATATTTGATATGATATCTGTAGACCTGTATGACCTGTGGACCTGTAAACCTGTCGACTTGTAGATTTGTATGATTTGTAGACCTATAGAGCTATATGACCTGTATGACTTGTAGACATATATGAGCTGCAGACTTGTGTGTCCTGTGTGACTTGTTGGATATCTGTAAACCTGTATGACCCATAGACCTGTATGACTTGTATAACTTGTATCCCTGTATGACTGTATGGCCTGTTGACTTATATCTGTAGACCTGTATGACTTGTGTGACCTGAAGACATCTATGATATCTGTAGATCCATATGACCTGTCAACCTGTATTTCTGTAGATATGTATGACTTGCAGGCCTGGATGATACCTGTATACTGGTATAACCTGCAGAACTGGAAATTTGTAGACCTATATGACCTGTACGACCTGTAGACTTGTGATTTGTAGACAAGTTTGACCCATAGACATATATGAGCTGTAAACATGTATGACCTGTAGATATGTATGACTTGTAAGATGTGTAAACCCGTCGACCTATAGCTCTGTATGACCTGTAGACCTATAGTAGATGTATCACTAGTAAACCTGTCGTCCTGTAGATTTTTGTGATTTGTCAATCTATAGATCTGTATGACCCGTAGACCTGTATGACCTGCAGACCTGTAGACCAATCGACCTGCAGATCTGCGTGACATGTAGACCTGTATGACATATATGACCTGTTGACCTGTAGAACTGTAAACCTGGCCACCTGTAGATCTGTGTGACCTGTAGACCTGCATGACCTGTATGACCTGAAAACTTATATGACCTGTATGACCTGTTAACCTGTCAAACTGTAGATCTGTATGACCTTGATGACCTTTAGACTTGTATGACATGCAGACATGTAGACATATATGATATGATATCTGTATGATCTGTAGATGTGTAAACCTGTCGACCTGTAGATCTGTATGACCTTTATGACCTGTAGACCTGTAAATATGTTGACCTGTGGAGTTGTATAACATGTAGACCTATATGATATGATGATGATATCTTTAGAAAAGTATGACCTGTAGACTTGTGTATCTGTAAACATGTATGACCTGTATGTTATCTGTAGATGACTTGTATGACCTGTATGACCTGTCGACTTGTAAAACTGTCGTAGTGTAGATCTGTATGACCTGTAGACTTGTATGACCTGCATACCTGTAGACATACATGACATGATATCTGTAGAGCTGTATGACCTGTAGACCTGTGAACCTGTAGATATGTATCACCTGTTAACCTGTAGAAGTCTAAACCTGTTGACCTTTTAGATCTGCATGACATGCATGACCTGTTGACCTGTAAACCTATATTATATATGTATAAGCCGTAGACCCGTATGAGCTGCAGACTTGTAGACCTATATAATATTATATCTGTAGAGCTGTATAACCTGTGCAGCTATAAACCTGTCAACCTGTAGATCTTTATGACCTGTAGCCCTATATGACCTGTGTGGCGTGTTGACCTGTATGACCTTTAGACCTGTAAACCTGGTGACCTGCAGATCTGTATGAATTATAGACCTGTGTGACCTGCAGACCTATATACCTATGTGAACTGTAGACCCGTATGACCTGTATGACCTGTAGAATATCTGTAGACCTGGAAACATGTAAACCTGTCACCTGTAGAGCTGTATGATCTGTATAACTGTATGACCTTTAGACATGTAGACCTCGAAACCTGTCCACCTGAAGATCTGTATGACCTGTAGACCTGAATGACCTCTATGACCTGCAGACCTGAATGACCTCTATGACCTGCAGACCTATGTGACCTATTATAACTGTTAACCTGTCGATCTATCGATCTGTATGACCTGTATTACCTGTAGGCCTGTAAACTTGTCAACCTATAGATCTGTATGACTTGTAGACCTATATCTGTATATCTGTATGATCAGAAAACATGTATGATCAGTAGACCTCTTAGATCTCTTGACCTGTAGATCTGTCGACATGTAGACCTGTATGACCTGTATGACCTGCAGAACTATATGACCTGTATGACCTGTTAACCTGTCGACCTATAGATTTGTATGACCCATAGACTTGTATAACCTTGATGACCTGTAGACTTGTATGACCTTCCTACTTATTTACATATATGATATGATATCTGTATGATCTGTAGACGTGTAAACCTGTCAACCTGTAGATCTGTATGACCTGTATGACCTGTAGATCTGTAAATATGTCGACCTGTAGAGCTGTATAACATGTAGACCTATATGATATGATATATCTTTAGAAATGTATGACCTGTAGACTGTATGTCATGTGTAGACATGTATGAATTGTATGACCTGCAGTCGTCTCTGACCTGTAGACCTGTGTGACCTGTAGACCTGTATGATATATGTAGACCTGTATGACTTGTAGGACCTACAGACCTATATGACCTGTATGACCTTTAAACTTGTCAACCTGTAGGTCTGTCCGGCCTATAGACATTTATGACCTGCAGACCTGTAGACCTATATATGATATGACATCTGTAAACCTGTATGACTTGTAGACCTTTAAGCCTCCTCAACCTATACATCTGTATGACCTGTAGACAAGTCATACAGGTTAACAGGTTATACAGGTCATATATGTCTACAGGTCTGTTGGTCATACAGGTCAACATATAGGAACTGTAGACCTGTAAACCTGTCGACCTTAAGATCTGTATGACCTGTATGTCCTGCAGACCTATATGACCTGTATGACCTTTTAACCTGTCAACCTGTAGATGTGTATAACATGTATAACCTGTATAACCTGTAGAACTTGAAACCTTTCGACCTGTAGATCTGTATGAACTTTAGACCTATATGACCTATGTAACCTGTTGACCTGTATGACCTGTAGACCTGTAAACCCGTCGACCTATAGATCTCTATGACCTGTATGACCTGTTAACCTGTCGACTTGTAGAACTGTATGACCTGTATGACTTGTAGCCTTATAAACCTGTCAACCTGTAGATATGTATAGCCTGTATGACCTGTTAACCTGTTAACTTGTTGACGTGTAGACCTGTATGACCTGCAGACGTAGGCCTAAATGATATGATATCTGTTGACCTTTATGACCTGTAGAACTGTAAACCCGCTGACATGTTGAGCTGTATGACTGTAGACCTGTAAAACTGTCGACCTGTAGATCTGTTTGACCTTTTGACCTTTATTACCTGTCATTCAGATCTAGGTCGACAGGTTTACCGGTCTACAGGTCTACAGATATCCAACAGGTCATACAGGTCATACAGGCCTACAGTTAACATAGGTATAAAGGTCTGCAGGTCACACAGGTCCACAAGTCATACAGATCTACAGGTCGTATATGTCTACAGGTCTGCAGGTCATACAGGTGTCCACAAATCATACAGGTCTACAGAACTTACAGGTCTACAAGTCATACAGGTCAACAGGTTATACAGGTCATATCAGCCTACAGATCATACAAATCTACAGGTTGACAGGTTTACAGGTCTACAGGTCATACAGGTCAACAGGCCACACAGGTCATATAGGTCTACGGGTCATACATATCAAAAGGTTGACAGGTTTACAGGTCCACAGGCCGTACAACTAAGTAATACAGATCAACAGGTTAACAGGTCTACAGGTCATACAGGTCAACAGGCCACACAGGTCATATAGGTCTACAGGTCATACATATCAAATGTTTGACAGGTTTACAGGTCCAAAGGCCATACAACTAAGCAATACAGTGATACAGATCTACAGATCGACAGGTTAACAGTTCCAATTGGTCACATAGGTCTACAGGTCATACAGGTCATACAAATCTACAGTTCACATTGGTCTACAGGACCGCAGGTCATACAAGTCTACAAGTCATACAGATCTACAGGTCGACAGGTTTACAGATCATACAAGTCAGACCTGTAGATCTGTAAGACTTGTAGACCTGTATGAGATGCAGACCTGTAGACTTATGTGATATGATATCTGTAGACCTGTATGACCTGTATGACCTGTATGATATCTGTAGACCTGTATGACCTGTATGAACTGCAGTCTTATATGACCTGTAGACCTGTATGATCTGCAGAAGCAAATGACACATATGACCTGTTAACCTGCCGATCTGTAGATCTGTATGACCTGTAAACCTGTGAACCTATATGATATGATATCTTTAGATCTTTTTGACCTGTAGACCTGTAAACCTGTCAACGTGTAGAGATGTATGACCTGTGGACTTGTAGACATATATAATACGATATCTTTAGACCTGTATGACATTTATGACCTGTTAACCTATCGACCTGTAGATATGTATGACCTGAAGACTTGTAGACATACATAATATGATATCTGTATGACTTGCAGACCTGTAAACCTGTCAACCTGTAGATCTGTATACCTATAGATTTGTTTGACTGTAGGCCTATAGAGCTATATAAACTGTATGACTTATAGAGACTTCTATGACCTGTAGACTTGTATATCTGTAGACCTGTGTGACACGTAGACATGTATTATTTGTATGACATGTAAACCTTTATGACTTGTAGATCTTTATGACTTGTATGACTTGTAAATTTTTATGCTCTATAGAAATATGAGCTTTAAAAATGTCTTGCGGAGCAATGGTTTTGAGCCCCAAACCCCCCCGATTCGGTATTAATGTATAAATGTTGCTGAATTTTGGTTTTAGCATTTTTTCTGTTTCTCTGATATTTAATTCTTTGCAGTGTGTGCATTTTATCATGTACACCAAGTTGGTCGTTTGAGGTGTACATCTGAACAATATCGGCGCTCCCAGTGCTGAATGTCTATTAAGTACATTGGTGAGTATTTAAGTAGGTGTGTTGGGTCTATGTAATTACAAATGGGATGAGTGAGAGACCACCCCTACCAGTTATGCAGACCTCTGTCTTAATTGCCCTGAGGAAGTGGCAAGAGTAGATTCTTCGGCTCTGTGTATGAAATAGGACGGATGTGGCATCATCTAAGTCCTGCAGGTACATACATATTCTGTGAAATCTGATTAGTTGTGATTAGATCAGTCCCCAGAATGTGTTTCTGGGGTGGTAGCTGCTCTTTTGGAGGAGGGTGTGTCTGTCGATCTCTTTTAAGTAGAGCTTCGTGGCCAGCATTTTCATGTGGTGATTATGGAAGAAAATGCGCGTGTCCAGAAATTCCACCTCCTAGTTGTAAGTTGTATTTTAACTTTATTTTTAAATGATGGGAATCAGGATGATTAGAAATTTTTGAAAGTCCTCACATGTGCCGCTGTACACGCCAAATATGACAATCAACTACAGTTTTGTGTTAATATTCATGTATAATGAATCTTTTGCGAAAATAAATAAATAAATAAAATAAAAGCAACAACTGAATAAGCAGAGAAGAATGAAAGAGAGGGAAGCATAAGTGGGAGGATGGGGGGAAAGCGAAAATGCCCACAACGACAACTCGATGGTCATTTTATTTCACGTGAAGCCTTGCGTTTTGGAGCTTCTGGAGCTAATAACTCTTCCTGAGGTGGGGACTTCCGGGACTTGATATTTAAAGTGTTCTATGCCGACCTGGATGAAGTGTCTATGGAGGACAGAGGTTTCCTTACACTGCCCCCTGGATCCGGAAAATATGTTGTTGAATTCTATTTTTTCTGGGAGGTTTTTTGTTTCTGTGATATATCGTCCTTTGCAGTGTGTGCAGTTTATCATGTAAACCAAGTTGGTCGTTTGTTTACATCTGAACATTATCGGCGCTCTCAGTGTTGAATGTCGATTAAGACATAGGTGAGTATTTAAGTAGGTGTTTATCTGTGTTGGGATGAGTGTGATCAAAACGGGGGTGTATTAGTATATCTGACAGGTTATAATTTCTTCTGTAGGCTATGATCTGGAGGGAAGCCCCCATTAAGGGGACACATGCCTGTTGTGCCTGGGTGAAGTTGGCCTTTAAAATAGAGTTGAATCTGCTGGGACTATGTAATTACAAATGGGATGAGTGAGAGACCACCCCTATCAGTTCCCTGGTCTTCCCCGGACATCTGCCTTAATTGCCCTGAAGAAGTGGCTAGAGTAGGTTCTTCGGCTCTATGCATGGAATAGAATAGAACAGATGTGGCATCATCTACGTCCTGCAGGTACAAATATATTCTGTGAAATCTGATTAGTTGTGATTAGATCAGTCCACAGAATGTTTTTGTGGGGTGGTCGCTGCTCTTTTGGAGGAGGGTGTGTCTGTCGATCTCTTTTAAGTAGACCTTTGTGGCCAGCATTTTCATGTGGTCGGTGTGATTATGGAAGAAAATGCGCGTGTCCAGAAATTCCACCTCCTAGTTGTAAGTTGTGTTTTAACTTTATTTTTGAGTGATGGTATTCATGATGGTTAGAAAATTTTGAAAGTCCTCACTCACTCGCCGCTCTACACGCCAAATATGTCAAACAACTACAGTTTTGTGTTAATATTCGTGTATAATGAATCTTTTTCGAAAAAATAAAAAAATAAAATTAAAGCATTTGCAGTCACAATTTTTTTTTTTTTTTTTTGGCATGTTTTTTAGTTTATTGACTAATCAAGTGTATTTAACATAAAGGTTGTTATTGTGCCAAAACAACGGTGGAAAGCCTTTATTCAGTATTCATAGAACAAAAAATAAATTACATATAAAATATATAAAGATACGGACATCCCACGGAAAAGGGAATACGTGGAAAAGAATGAAAGAGAGGGAGGTATCGGGGGAAGATGGGGGAAAAGCGAAAATGTCCACAACGACAGATCGTAGGTAAGTTTTATTTCTCATGAAGCCTTTCGTTTTGGAGCTTCTTGATCAAGTATCTCTCCCTGCGGCGTCTCTGCTCTTTACTCCAGGCCAGATTACTGTCCAGGACTCGATATTGAAAATCTCTGCCGACCTGGATGAAGTGTCTATGGAGGACGGAATATTCCTTACACTCCCCTGGATCCGATATATATGTTGTTCTATGTTGAGTTTTAACTTTATTTTTGAGTGATGGGTTTCAGGACGATTAGAAAGTTTTGAAATTCCTCACATGTGCCGCTCTACATGCCAAATGTGTCAATCAACCACAGACCTGTAAGTGGTGCTTGTTATAGAATAGAAATCGTTTTTGGTTAGTGTGATTTCCAAGAGATGTAGAATCAATCTATCCGGGCGGTTCTGATCAGGTGAACTTCGGAATGCCGTTTCGACAGCTTTCAGGCCTAGTTTCGTATTAATATTAGTGTATAATGAATCTTTTGGTTAAAAAAAAGCCTTTGCAATCACAAATGCTTTTTTTCATACTGTTTAGTTTATTGACGTAACGGGTGTGATTGTACCAGAACAACGGTGGAAAGCCGTTATTCAGTATTCATAAAACAAAAAATGTATTTATGTATATCAAAAGGGAAAAGGTGGAGAAGAATGAAAGAGAGGGAAGTATAAGGGGGAGGATGGGAGAAAAGCGAAAATGCCCACAACGACGACTCGATGGTCATTTTATTTCCCGTGAAGCCTTGCGTTTTGGAGCCTCTAGATCTAATAACTCTCCCTGAGGCGTCTCTGCTCTTTACTCCGGGCCAGATTACTGTCCGGGACTTGATATTTAAAGTGTTCTATGCCGACCTGGATGAAGTGTCTATGGAGGACGGAGGTTTCCTTACACTGCCCCCTGGATCCGGAAAATATGTTGTTGATTTCTGTTTTTTTTCCGGGAGGTTTTTTGTTTCTGTGATATATCGTCCTTTGCAGTGTGTGCAGTTTATCATGTAAACCATGATAAACTGTGTTATCCCCGGACATCTGCCTTAATTGCCCTGAAGAAGTGGCTAGAGTAGGTTCTTCCGCTCTGTGCATGGAATAGGACAGATGTGACATCATCTAAGTCCTGCAGGTACATACATACTCATAACGGCGCTTCGACCGCTTTCAGCACTCGTTTAGTGTTAATATTCGTGTATTATGAATCTTTTGCGAAAAAAAAAAAAATTAATAAAATAAAAAAATAAAAGCATTTTCAGTCACAAATGTTTTTTTTTTTTTTGGGGGGGGTGGTGGCGACATTGTTTTTAGTTTATTGACTAATCAAGTGTATTTAACATAACGGTTGTGATTGTGCCAAAACAACGGTGGAAAGCCTTTATTCAGTATTCATAGAACAAAAAATAAATTACATATAAAATATATAAAGATACGGACATCCCAAGGAAAAGGGAATACGTGGAGAAGAATGAAAGAGAGGGAGGTATCAGGGGGAGGATGGGGGGAAAGCGAAAATGTCCACAACGACAGATCGGAGGTTAGTTTTATTTCTCGTGAAGCTTTTCGTTTTGGAGCTTCTGGATCAAGTATCTCTCCTTGCGGCGTCCCTGCTATTTACTCCAGGCCAGATTACTGTCCAGGACTCGATATTTAAAATGTTCTATGCCGAACTGGATGAAGGGTCTATGGAGGACGGAGGTTTCCTTACCCTGCCCCCCCCCCCCCCCGGATGGCCAGCTGATGGTCATTTATGTGGTCCGTGTGATTATGGAAGAAAATGTGCGTGTCTAGAAATTCCACCTCCTAGTTGTAAGTTGCGTTTTAAATTTATTTTTGAGTGTTGGGACTTCAGGACAGTTAAAAAGTTTTGAAAGTCTTCACGTGGGGCGCTCTACATGGCAAATATGTCAATCAACCACACGTCTGTAAGTAGTGCTTGTTATAGAATAGAAAATCGTTTTTGGTTGGTGTGATTTCCAAGAGATGTAGAATCAATCTATCCGGGCGGTCCGGCTCAGGTGAATTACAAAATACCGTTTCAACGCTTTCAGGCCGAGTTTCGTGTTAAATTTAGTGTATAATGAATCTTTTGCGAAAAAAACCCCAAACATTTGCAGTCACAACTTTTTTGGCATATTTTTTAGTTTATTGGCTAATCAAGTGTATTCAACATAACGGTTGTGATTTCGCCAAAACAACGGTGGAAAGCCTTTATTCAGTATTCATAGAACAAAAAATAAATTACATATAAATTATAAAGATACGGACATCTCAAGGAAATGGAATACGTGGAGAAGAATGAAAAAGAGGGAAGTATTAGGGGGAGGATGGGGGAAAAGCGAAAATGTCCACAACGACAGATCGGAGGTTAGTTTTATGACCTGTATACATGTATGACTTGTATGACCTGTAGTCATATATGACCTTTAGACCTGTATGCTATCTGTAGACTTGTATGACTTGTATCAACTGTAGTCTTATGTGACCTGTAGACCTGTATGTCCCGTATGACCTGCTGATGCAAATGACATGTATGACCTGTTAACCTGCCAACCTGTATATCTGTATGGCCTGTTTGACCTGTAAACTTGTAAACCTATATGATATGATTTCTGTAGACCTTTATGACCTGTAGATCTGTAAACCTGTCGATATGTTGACCTGTATGACCTGCAGACCTTTCTGACTTGTACAATCTGTTAACCTGTCAACCTGTAGATCTGTATGACCAGTAGTAACTGTAGACCTGTAAACCTGTCGACCTTTAGATTTGTATGACTTGTAGACTTGTAAACCCGTCAACTTTTTGATCTGTATATCTTTAGACCCATATGCCTGTTAACCTGTTGACCTGTAGATATGTATGACCTGCTTGACCTGTAAACCTGTCGACCTGTATATTTCTATGACTGTAAACATGGATGACCTTTAGACTTGTGGACGTGTATGACTTGTAGAATTATAGACCTAAATGTGCTGTAGACCTGTATGACCTGTATGATATTTGTATATCTGTATGACCTATAGACCTGTATGATTTGTATGACTTGTGGACTTGTATGATATCTGGAGCTTTGTGTGGTTGTATGACCTGTAGACCTATATATCTGTTAACTTGAATGACAGAGGGTTTAGTTAGGGCCGGTTCAGGTAGCTCTGAACCATTTTTATGCTGCTATAGGCTTAGACTGCTGGGGGATACATCAGGTTACATAGAGCTTTCTCCTCTCCTATCCTCTCCCACGCTTTAAATGATCATTTTCACTATCTACTGCACCTTGGTGTTTGGCTTTGGTGTCTCGCTCTCTCTCTATTTGTGTTTCCACAGATCCACCGAAGCTCCATCTCTCTCCACCAACCGCCCCCTGCATCACCCTCCTCCCCTTTTACCCCTGCTGTTAAACCGACCTGCCCTTTGCTCCCAGGAACCAGTCTACCACCCATTACCCCCATTAAGCTGCCTGACACTCCCTGCCTTCCCTCCCACCAAAAACGGCCTTCATTAACTCCTGCACACCATTTCCATGCTGTGCATATTCTGTATTGTTACCTGTTTTCTTGTCTGTATACAACATCTATTGCACGTCTGCCGGTCCTGGGTGAGGGAACCCTCCTCTGTTGTTCACCATGAGGTTTCTCTTTTTTTCCCTGTTTAAAAGGGTTTTTTGTTTTGAGTTTTCCCTCAGTCGATGTGAGGGTCTAAGGGCAGAGGATGTTGTTATGATGCTATATAAAGCCCTTTGAGACAAACTGTTTGTAAAAATGGGCTATGCAAATAAAATTGCCTTGCCTTGCCCTTGCCTTGTATGACCTGTAGAGCTGTATGATATCTGTAGATGACCTGTCGACCTCTATGATATATGTAGACCTGAATGACCTGTATGGTATCTTTATGACCTGAAGACTTGTATCATATTTGTAGACTTTTATGACCTGTTGACCTGCATATCTGTAGACCTGTTTGAATTGTATAACCTGTAGTCATACATGACCTGTAGACCTGTTTGGTATCTGTAGACCTGTATGACTTGTATGACTTGTAGTCTTATATGACCTGCAGACCTATAGATCTGCATTACCTGTAGACCTGTTGACCTGTAAATCTGTGTGACATGTAGACCTATATGACCTATATGACCTGTTGACCTGTATGAACTGTAGAACTGTAGATCTGTATGACCTGTAGGCCTGTTGACCTGTAAATCTGTGACATGTAGACCTGTATGACCTATATGACCTGTATGAACTGTAGAACTGTAGATCTGTATGACCTGTAGACCTGTATGACCTGCAGACCTGTAGACCTGTTGATTCGTAGATCTGTGACATGTAGACATGTAAACCGTTCGACCTGTAGATATGAATGAAATGTAGACCTGTATGACCTGTAAATATATGGACATATACGACCTGTATAACCTGTAGACCTGCATGATCTGTAGAATTGCAAGAAATGTAGACCTGTATGTTGACCTGTAGAACTGTATAGGAAATATGACCTGGAGAGGTCATACGGGTCATACAAGTCATACAGGTCTACATGTCACATAGATCTACGAGTCTACAGGTCTACAGGTCGACAGGCTTACCTGTCTACAGGTCTACACATATCCCAAAGGTCATATAGGTCATACAGGTCTACAGTTCACATAGGTATACAGGTCAACAGGCCACACAGGTCATATAGGGCTAAAGGTCGTATATGTCTATAGGTCTTCAGGTCATACAGGTCTACAGATATCATACAGGTCTACAGATTATACAGGTCTACTAGTCATACAGGTCAACAGGTTATACAGGTCAGATATGTCTACAGATCTACATTTTATTCACGTATACACGTCAACAGGTTTACAGGACTACAGGTCATACAGATCTACAGGTCGACAGGTTTGGATGTCTACAGATCAACAGTTCATACAAGTTATATAGGTCTACAGTTCTGCAGGTCATACAGTTCTACAGGTCGACAGGTTTACAGGTCTACAGGTAGATATCCTAAAGTTCATACAGTCTGCAGTTAACATAGGTTTACAGGTCTGCAGGTCATACAGATCTACATGTCTACAGGTTAACAAGTCTACAGGTCTACATGTCGACAGGTTAACATTTCTACAGGTCATACAGGTCATATAGATCTAGAGATTGACAGGTTAACAGGTCATATAGGCTATACAGATCTACAGGTCAGACAGGTTTATAGGGCTACATGTCATAGAGTTCATACAGTTCTACAGGTTGATAGGTTAACAGGTCCTACAGGTCATACAGGTCATAGAGATCTATAGGTCAACAGGTTTACAAGTCTACAGGTCATACAAGTCATGCAGATCTAAAGGACGACAGGTTTACAGGTCATAAAAGTCAGAAAGGTCTACATTTCTTGCATGTCTGCAGATCATTCAGGTTTACAGGTTGGACAAGTCAGATATGTCTACAGGTCTGGAGGTCACACAGGTCTACATTTCAAATATATATATATACATGTTGACAGTTTCACAAGTCTAATAGTCATACAAATCTACAGGTTTACAGGTCTACAGGTCTTACAAGTCAACAGGCCACACAGGTCAAGTCATATAGGTCCATGGGTCATACAGATCTATAGATATCATATTATATAGATCTACAAGTCTGTAGCTCATACAGGTTTACAGGTCATACAGATATCATATCATATAGGTCTAAAGTGTCTGCAGGTCATAAATCACTACAGCTCATATTGTTCTACAAGTCGACAGGTTTACAGGTATACAGGTCATACAGGTCAACAGTCCACACAGGTCATATAGGTCTACAGGTCATAAAGATCTACAGGTTGACAGGTTTACAATTCCACAAGTTATACAGCTCTACAGAAATCATATTATATAGGTCTACAAGTCTGCACTTCATACGCGTCTACGGGTCATACAGGTTTATAGGTCTACAGGTCATACATGTCATACAGATCTCCTGGTCGAAAGGTTTACAAGTCTACAGGTCATGCAGATCAAAAGGACGACAGGTTTACAGGTCTCCAGATACCATACAGGTCTACAGATACCATACAGGTCTACAGATTTTACAGGTCTACAAGTCATAAAGTTCAACAGGTTGTACATGTGAGATATGTCTACAGGTCTGCAGGTCATAGAGGTCTACATTTCATTAATATTTTCA
>JANJOY010000549.1:0-10457 GCA_038496675.1 Rachycentron canadum
ATATTATTATATATTATATTATTTATTATTGATTTATTAATTCTGCTACTATTTCTTTTTCTTACATATTTTCTTTTTTATGGTCTCAGTCTCTAGTTTCAAGTCTTCAATACAACATGATGTTCATTTTTTAAATGATGGTCCATTTAGAGGAAAATAGACCAGAAAGCAGGGGATGGATTGGGGGCGTGGCTACTGTGTGATTGACAGACTGTACCACCCAATCAGGATAGAGTACAGAGCAGGTCAGCTCCACCCCTCACTCCTCCTCAGCTCCACCTTCTCCTCCAAACAGTTGGCCGACGGACAAATTACAAGTGTGGGAGTTAAGTGGAGTTTGGGAATATTAAACCTCTTTTTGAACCCAGAGATTTTCTGGATGATTATAAATAACAACAACTGCCTTAAAAGTCATTTTACTCAGAGAGAGGAGACCTGGAAAGTCTAAGGAAATAACCCTAATGATGTCATAGCAGTCTGAAGCTGAGACGTCAAACTCTTAGACGAGGGTATTTACGGGGACGGTCTAATGATGATGGAGGCTGGTTTTAGATCTCTAGAGTGCTTCACCTTTCTCTGACTTCATTAAAGTTCAATCTCAAACCTCTGAACTCTACTTTTGATCACAACTGTCTACCACCACAACCATTGTGTCTCTATCAGAGTCCGGTTGGCGACCTGGACGACAGCGGCGCTGTGGATGTGGCCGGTCAGCCTGGTGGGCCGGAGGGCAGCGGGACAGTGTTGACCCCCCTGCAGCCGATGTCGCCCCAGCGGCAGGCTCTGCTCAGCAGCCGCTGCTACCAGCTGAGCGAGGCCGACTGCTGGGACCTGCCTGTCGACTACACCAAGATCAAACGGCTGGGGGACGAGCAGGACCACAAAGAGGTAACAGGAAGGTCCACGTCACTTTGCAGACACAGATTACTGAGATTAAAATGAAGAGGTTGATAGTTTAAATAACATTAAGGGGTAAAATCGGAGGTCATGCTCTGCCTGCCCTCACGGTCACTGTTACTGTGTACAGGACTTTAACCGCCTAATTTAACGTATATCGAGGGTGCCTGTCCTCTAATCGTGCAAAGTCAGGATAATTTGAAGCATGAAATTGAGAGACATAAGGAACCCAGAGTTTGTATGAAAGGGTGTGTGCACAGATTAAGAGATGATGATGGTGTATGAGCTGTTGCTCGTCCTCTGGTACTCGGCAGAAAAGCAGCAGAGAGTAGTTGTGGACCGTGCGAGGGGGCGTTCTGCTGGTGGCTGGTGGTCCGCATAATTTTTGCATCACTTTACATAGAAAAGAGCTCATTTTTGTTTGAGTTTGAGTTTGGAAAGGATCAGTATGTGTGTGAAAACAGCATAGGTGCAGGACACTTTGTAGAGCCTGGAGCCTCCAAATAAAAGGTTTAACACTGCAAACAAACATGAGGACGAATCTAGAGGCAAAGAGAGGAGCTGTAAAAAAGCTTATATATATATACACACATACACACACACACATACATATACATATATACTAATACATATATACTATATATATATAGTATATGCGTGTGTGTATATATATAGAGACCTTTAATATGAAAGGTTCATAAAATATGGACCTTTAATAAGTCAGTTTAATTTTCTTTGTACCCCAGATGATCTACAGAAACTGTTTACAATTCCATTTCCTTATTTAATTTGAAGTTCATGGAGTTTAGTTTTCAGTTTACAGAAGTTTGATTAACACTTTCTTTCATTTAGCAATAATTTTTCAATCGTTTCCCTGAATGATCTGTGTTATTTGGTGCAAATTAAAGGTTAAAGCGACACCTCTGGGACTGTTCATTCTTTCAGTCTGGTTGTGTATAAACCAGTAATGCTTGATTTAAATCTAAATAAATAATACATGTATTCGGTAATTATTGCAAATGTTTAATTTTAGAGAATCAACTTTATTGATGATGAATCCAGAAGACAAGAAGAGAAGGTGATAACATGCTCTTAAATATTCACATCAAATGCAAAATGAAATGAACCCGTTCTGAATCATAACTGAGTCATATTTATACAACCACTGTGATGTGTGTGTCAGTGTCTGGATCACAGCAACAGTCCAGGATCAGCTCTGAACCAACTAACTCTGGATCTCTTAGATTTAATCACATTTTCAGGTTAAAAGAAAACAGACACAGATTTTACTCCTGAGCTTAAAGTGGTAGTAAAATGAAGGGAATTTCAGTTTTATTGTTGACTTTGAGATGGATCTCCCTGATTGTGTTGATGGATGCAGGCGTCTCTCTGGTGGTCTTGCTGCGCTCCCATGTGAACAGAGGCAACACTGCGTCAGTTCACACTCAGCAGCTCTCAGAGTAAACGCTTCAGGAGCTCGAGCATCGAAATGCTGAATTAGGCTGCTAATACATAAGTAAAACACGGTAGATCATCTGCACGCTTTAAATCCTCACAGATCTGATATCACACAGAGCAATCCATGCAGCAAATTGCTACATTTGCCGCGTCGGATTTAGAGCAGCGAAGTGAAAGGTTTTAATCAGGAGAGTAATTGCGTTTGTTAATGAAGCACGACATTGCAGAGGAGGCTGGAGCCTGGAGCTGGAGCAGCTGATGGGATTTTCTCCAGACAGTCCTGAACCATTTCTGCTCCCGACTGAGGAGGTGTGATGTGTGGACTGCAGAGCAGGCTGCAGCGCTCGCAGCCACAGAGGCTGTGCAGAAAGAGTCAGAGCTGAACTGGTGCCGGTACATTTCACTGAAGCCTTAGCATCAGTTGAGCTGAGGAAACAGTAAAGGCAGGCAGGTACACTGGAGGAAACAGGTGTATTCTCACTTCCTGTTGATTTTAGGGATGAAAAATCTGGAAACAAAAAGATTTGATGTTTTTATTTATATTTAATGTCAATATTTTCTGTTTAAAAGTCCATTTAACTTTATTTTAACTTGTTAAAAGTGTTGATATCCATATGAAGAATTATCTGTGGTTTTAAGAACCAAAAACCACCTCAGTATAGTTTTCCATCTCCTCTCAGGCTGAGCTCAGAGCTCCAGGAACAACAGGTCAGTCAGCCAATCAGAGACGAGGATCTGAGCCTCTCTCTAAATGTCAGCTCAATGTGATGTCATCTGAAAGTCAATTGCCGTTTTGAAACATCATGTTGTGTTGAAGACTTGAAACTAGAGACTGAGACCATAAACTCATTAGGAAAACGTTTACTGAGCTAATAAATCAAGGAGAAGTAGGGACATTTTCCCATAGACTTCAATACAATCTGACTTCTTTAACAACCAGCGGAGTCGCCCCCTGATGGTCATTAGAGAGAATGCTTCACTCTTTATAGATAAACATTCGCTCTGTTTGAGGTTTTTCCTCTTTTGAAATGTATATTTCAACTAAATTAAACTCATATTTTGAACTGGAAACGCACTCACACCCTCCAACCTGTTAAAATCTAAACAAATGTAAGGGAAATGTAAAGTTTTGTGAACTTTGTGATGGTGGAGCTTGTAGTGACATGTTGTAGTCTGGTTATTTCTCGTCCCTACACCAGAACGACGAGCTGGATCCCTTCCAGGAGCTGCTGGATGAGCAGCGCTACCCGGCCGAGGTGACCATGCCCAGCCCCAAGCACCACAAATACCCACCCTGCAAGGAGAGCAAGAAGGAGCTCATCACGTAAGGCGTTTCTCTTTGAGCAAATCTCAAAATATTTCGATTTTTGACAAACCGTGAATAAAAGAGTCAGTGTGGACTTAAACCTCTGGTGGTATTTTGTGTGCGTGTCTCCTGCAGGTTGTCGAGCTGTCAGCTGGCCGACAAGAACATCCGTGGGATAATGACAACCAACTCTCAAGAACTCAAGTGAGTCGGAGGAGTTTGAGTCCAGACAAGTCCAAAAAGACAGATCAGTGCGTGTTCAGTGGTCTTTAACCCGAGGGTTCAGCTTTAGTCTCAACGTTGTTACTGACACAAAAACCCTACAAAGCAAAACTAATGTTGTCAACTCATCAATTTATTAACACTTGAAATAAAAACCAAACAGTAACAGACCAAAGCCATTTCCTCAAGAAAGTCAACTTGCTCATAGAAAAAAGAAAAAACGTTTTTGCATTTTTCCTACCAGTGCTGCAGTTCCTCTTTTCTCTTGATTTCACATATAAAACCAGCTCCACCAGCTACAGCTGTGAAATGCTGATGCGTCAGTATTAACTGTTCAAAGCAGGAGACACACTGGACGAGTGGCGGGTTTGTTATGTGTCGGTTTTCATTTTGGCCCACGTTAACAGGTTAGAACTCGAGATCCGGCGTCTAGCAGCAAAAACAGGCAGAGAAAAGATATTATTCCTGCAATATGACACAAAACTGACCCCTTCCTGTCCAGGCTGAATCTACATATGTGTGTTTGTGTCTCAGGTGTCCGACCCCCGGCTGTGACGGATCGGGACACATCACCGGAAACTACGCCTCCCACAGGAGGTACAGTCGTTGCGCTTCAAACTACAGCTACACACACTTCACTGTCCAGACTGTCTTAAATTTGTCCTCCTGTCCTGCAGTCTGTCGGGTTGTCCACGCGCCAAGAAGAGCGGCATCAAAATCATCCACAGCAAAGAAGACAAGGACGACCAGGAGCCAATCAAGTAAGGTTTCTGTGAGGCTTCAGGACTGGACGTTGATGCTGGGAGAGTGTCAGAGAAACAGATACAGATGCTTCTTTATTCCTCTTATCCGGGGTCGTGGTGGCCTTCAGAGCCTCGTTCTCCTGATGGAGGAGCTGTTTGTTTCTCCTTCAACTAGAGAATCAGCTCTTTCTAACAAGCCCTGATTTGTCCTGTGTGACACTGACTTCAGTGATAAACTCCTGAAGGAAGTTAGTTCAGATCTGGATCAGTCTGAGCCTTTGACTGGAGCATTGCTGCTTTACTTCTGTGTGTTTATCCATCCATTCTCATCCTCCATCTTTGATAGTGACGTCTAGAGTCACGTCTCTACACGGGACACTCCTATTGGCTCCAGTGGGTGATGTCACAGCCAATCAGATTCTCTTTGTTTATTCTGGCTTACAGTGTTTTTATCTAGAAAATAAGAAGAAATTCACTGTGTTTTTAGTTTCCTCTTGTTCTCTGAGCTACTATCCCCTGTTACAGTGAACAGAGTCTTTACTGAGTCTCAGATATAATGAGCTGAGGTTGAGCTGAGTCTGAAGATGAGGAGACTTGGAGATGTTTTTAGAAACATTTAAAAACAACTTTATAAGGAAAAACAAAAGGATGAACATGGACCCATTTCCAATGCCTTAGTGGCCCACCTGTGGGTCCTGGGCCACAGGTTGGAGACTTCTGACCGAATAATTAATTTAAGGGACAATTGTGGACAAATTTTCTGATTACTGATTCATTTGATGATAATTAAAACATTGTTATATTGTGATTATATTTTTGAACAATGAATCCTTTTGTCTTCAGAAAGTTAGATTATTTAAAAACTGCTCATCACAGGTTCAGTGAGTTCAAAGCCTCAAACGTCTTGATATTCATTTTACAATCATATAAAACAGAAAAGAGCAATGTTTGAGAAGGTGGAACCAGAGACTGTTTGGTATTTATCAAAAACAGCATCATGAAAAGATGAATGAAATCCAGCTGCTGCCCTTTGAATCTGACCAAACTCTTTGTGATGATTGAACATGTATTAGCCACATTACAGTGATGAAGCTCACATTCATTCATCCTCTCTCTCTCTTAAAATTCAGCCTGAGTACTCTGACCTTTCTGACTTTAGGAGAGAATATTTTTGGAAGGAGTTACGGTCCTTCGCTTCACCTCCTGCTCCCAGCAGGCCTGGACCAGGAAAGGTTAGAACGAGTGAGCGTTTGACATTTTCCTTAAAGCAGAGCCATAATGCTAAACCAATACGACCTTATGAATACTCCAAAGTTCAACTGGTGTCAGTCGGTGGCCAGCTGTTGCTGCCACCACCTCTGTTTGTCATCCACCCGTCATCATTAACAGTGGAGTCATAATTAAGCTTAACCTGAGCTCGACCCGTCGACGCTCGCCTCATTCTAATCAGCCTAAATGTCAGTGCAGATGTCGTTTTGGGATGCAGGCGGCAGAGCAGGGTGTCTGGAAGCTGAGGGGTGTAATTTACAGATCGGCCTGGAGCCTGGGAGGGAGGAGGGGGATGTGGGTGAGGAGGTGAACTGTGTCCTGAACAGAGCTCAGAGCTTTTTCAATTTTTTCAGTGCGTCGGCTACAAGCAGAAAGTCTTAAGATGTATTTACTTCCTTTCAGACGACCACTGGTTTCACTACTTCATGACTTAACAAATAACAAACTAAACACTGTATGAAGGATGTTGGACAGTGGACAGTTTGTGACATCACAAAGTCACAGAAGTCATGACACGGCTTGTTTTAAGACTCCAAAACTCTAGTTATTAAAAACAGGCTGAGCTCTGAGCTCTAGGAACAACAGGTCAGTCAGCCAATCAGAGGAGAGGATCTGAGCCTCTTTGGTTTATTGAGTAATCCAATAAAAACACAGCAGATTTCAGGTAAAACCAAATCCTGCAAGGCTGGGTGGTGGATCCAGGTGGGCGAGACTTGGGGCCGTAGCTGAGGGCAATGACTGTTTTGTTGTGACATACTTTCACTGTATTAATATAGATCTAGACCTGCTTTATAATCAGAGACCACATGAAGGTCTACCTTCAGACTGTATGGACCTTTAACATCCACCTTTAGACTGTATGGACCTTTAACATCTACCTTTAGACCGTATGGACCTTTAAAATCTACCTTTAGACCGTATGGACCTTTAACATCTACCTTCAGACTGTATGGACCTTTAACATCCACCTTTAGACTGTATGGACCTTTAACATCTACCTTTAGACTGTATGGACCTTNTTTAACATCTACCTTTAGACTGTATGGACCTTTAACATCTACCTTTAGACTGGATGGACCTTTAACATCTACCTTTAGACTGGATGGACCTTTAACATCTACCTTTAGATTGTGTGGACCGTTAATAGACGGCTTGTAAGAACATGAGAAGTTTCTAAGTCAGAATAATGAGAAGTTTTGCCTGTTCTCTCCATTCTGCCGACGTGGTGAATGAAGCATTAGCTCAGTGAGTCCATCATACAAACATCAGATGTCCCAGCAATAAGGTGATACCTACCAGAGCAGATGTTGTGATGAGCTGCAGCTCCGATGATCTAATCTAAGCACACCTCTCCAGCTCTACAGAGCTCCAGTTCAAGCACCTCTGTGACTGTTGCTCCTCCCAGGTGTCCGGTCCCAGGCTGTGATGGACAGGGTCATGTGACGGGGAAGTACGCCTCCCACCGTAGTGCGTCAGGCTGCCCCCTGGCAGCAAAGAGGCAGAAGGACAGCTACGTCAATGGCTCACAGTTTGTCTGGAAATCTGGCAAGACGGATGGCATGACCTGCCCGACCCCGGGTTGCGATGGCTCAGGACACGTCAGCGGGAGCTTCCTGACACATCGGAGGTGGGACCTTATTTCCAATTTACAGGCAGCCCTTGGTTTTAGTTCTGAGACTGATCATCTTTCACTTGTTATTTGCAGTCTCTCTGGTTGTCCCAGAGCCACCTCGGCCATGAAGAAGGCCAGGATGAGCGGTGTGGAGATGCTGACAATCAAGCAACGAGCGAGCAAAGGTCAGAGCTACAGAAACAGATGACTGAACCTGAAACTGAGTCTGATAAATCTAATTTTATGTCAAACGAGGTAAAACTGCAGCACACTGACACATTTCATGGTTTCCATTATGCCACTGCCTCACGTTTACCATAAACTAAAAAAGAAGAAGAAAAAAATATTATTTTCACTGTTGCTTTGATTTGACAGAAAATAATTTGTGTTAACATGTTCTTGGTTTCAGGCATTGAAAATGATGAAGAAATCAAACAGCTGGATGAAGAAATCAAAGATTTGAATGAATCCAACAATCAAGTGGAGTCAGACATGATAAAACTGAGGACACAAGTGAGATGGATTCTATGTAGCATGAAGACTATGAATATGAATATAAGAAAATACAATAAATGTGAAAAATGCCTAAAAACAAACCAGAATCTGGTGGTTAACAGGCAAAACTCAAACCATTGAGTGAGTTATTTAACCCAAACCAAAGGGGGTTATTCACTACAGACACACCTGAGAGAAAATGCCTTGAACACTGAAGGCAACTTGTTGTCAGGTTTATTATTTCCAAAGACTAAATTCCTCAAATATCATCCTGGCCTTCATTTACCTAAACTGACAAAGGCCTTAATTCATCATTTAAAACCTCAAATAATAAAGAAGGATGTGCATTTCCACACAGAAAGGCTGTTTTCAATTGGTGCTTCATTACAACCACTTCTACTCAAGTGGTCATCCACTAGGAGCTGAGGAGGAGTGAGGGGTGGAGCTGACCTGCTCTGGACTCTATCCTGATTGGGTTCTACAGTCTGTCAATCACAGTAGCCACGCCCCCTAATTCAACTCCTGCTTTATGATCTATTTTCCTCTAAATGGACCATGATTTAAAAAATGAACATCATGTTGTATTGAAGACTTGAAACTAGAGACTGAGACCATAAAGTCTGTCAGATATCTAACTGTTAGTGTCTCCGTCCGACAGATCACCACCATGGAGACGAACCTGAAGTCCATCGAGGAGGAGAACAAGGTGATCGAGCAGCAGAACGACTCACTGCTGCACGAGCTGGCCAACCTCAGCCAGTCCCTCATCAACAGCCTCGCAAACATCCAGCTGCCGCACATGGTAAGAGACGGGTCAGCTGCAGCTTTAAAAAGTATATGTACATAAACAGATGGTTTGTTATGAACAATGTTTTTACACACTTAAGTTTTAAATAGAAGCTTTACAGGATACAATGATGTTCAAATGTGCACTGATCGCCAGTGGCCAGTGCATCTACTTTTATTGTGGTAGGTAATTGGCATATACCTTCCTTCACAATAAGAGCTCATCTGTCAAACCTGTCAGGTCCCTTCCTTCAAGTGATAATCCACCATCTTGTATCTTTTACTGGTCTCTTTTTCAAATGAAATCTGTCAAACAGGTAGAAAAACTGTGACGTGAGACCAACTTTCTGTCCAAAGAGACTGATTTAGGTTTTGTCTCTAGATTCACATCATGGAACCTTTATGACTTTTGACTAAATATTATTTAATATGAATCTCTTTTGCAGAAGCATGAGCTTGAAATAATAGATGCTTTATGTTGATAGTTTGTTTTTGTGGGACATGACACATTTGAACTGATCTGAGGCCAGCTCACATCTGCTCACCACTTTAATCCAGGGAGGTGTAAAAATCATCTCCAGCTGTTTTTCAGGTCTTTTCTTCATCTGCTTCTTTCTGTTTTCCACCTTCCTTTTTTTTCCCAGCAGTCCATGCTGTGCTTCTTCTGTGCTTTACAACGCCTCACAGAGTTTCACATCAAGAAACGGCCTCGTCGTTCTTTTTTTTCAGTTTTCAGTGAAGTGCTCATGGCTGTTTTGATGTCATGTTGTCTCAGTGTAGAAAGAAGACTGGGGCTAATTGGATAATCTCTCCTAAAGCAGTATGAAACCAAGTAGCTTGATAACTGGACTCTCTGCTTCCTGTGCTCCCTCTGTTCATGAGCGGGACACTTTCATATCACATTGGAAGAAAAATGTCCGCCTTAACAAGGAATCAAGCCACAAATCCTGCTCATTTTTAAAATTTTCCCCAAATTAGTTGATTGTTGCGTCAGGCAGGGTGGAAATTTACCCTCTTCATACACAGATCAGCCATAACATTATGACACTGACAGGTGAGGTCAATAACATCGATCACCTGGTTACCATGGTTACCTGTCAGTAGTGGATATACCTGGTTACCATGGTTACCTGTCAGTGGTGGATCTTTCAGGCAGCAGCTGAACATTTAGTCCTGAAGTTGATGTGTTGAAGCAGGAAAAATGGTCAAGTGTGAGGATGAGAGGGACTTTGACTTTGACCAAACTGTGATGAGACGACTGAGTCAGAGCTTCTCCAACACTGCAGAACCACTGGACCACAGACAGGGTCAGGGGTCAGGACCTACCAGAAGTGGTCCAAGGAGGGAGAACCACTGGGCCACAGACAGGGTCAGGGGTCAAGGCTCAGTGATGGTGGTGGGGAGTGAAGGCTGGACCCTGTGGTCTGATCCAACAGAAGAGCTACTGGAGCTCAGACTGATGAAGAAGTTCATGCTGGTTCTGATAGAAAGCTGTCAGAACACAGAGCATCACAGTTTGTTGTGTATAGGGCTGTGTAGCTTCAGACCGGTCAGGGTGTCCATGCTGACCCCTGTCCACCACCAGAAGATCTACAATGGACACAGGAGCATCAGAACTGGACCATGGAGCAATGAAGAAGGTCTGGAGAAGACCTGGCACCAGGATGCA
>JANJOY010000608.1:0-10464 GCA_038496675.1 Rachycentron canadum
ATAGATAGATAGATAGATAGATAGATAGATAGATAGATAGATAGATATTCTCATTCTTCTCATTCGACTGTTCCAGGGATTTAGACAGGGGAGTAGAAGGACATTATAAACCTGTTTACTAGCATTTACACAAATAACACACAAAATCATTAGTCTGCTAATAAAAGGATAAAGCATCAGGCTCTCACCCTTTAAACTGTAACAACTCTGCCTCTTCACATACCTTAGACAGTGATGTTTTCTTCCACGGCA
Source organism: Rachycentron canadum (assembly GCA_038496675.1). Classification (NCBI taxonomy): domain Eukaryota; kingdom Metazoa; phylum Chordata; class Actinopteri; order Carangiformes; family Rachycentridae; genus Rachycentron; species Rachycentron canadum. The sequence goes on from JANJOY010000608.1 coordinate 253, forward strand.
CTCAAAAGCTGTTTTGTTGGATTAAATGCCCTTATTTTTGCAGTAAAGCAAAATATTCAAAACACTGAAGAAATAAAAATTTGGATCCCATGATGACAGGAAAACAGGACAAGTCCACCCAACAAAGGTTGGGTCTTACAAGGAAGTGGCACAGACCCGCCATTTGCACATTATCTGTGCATTGAAATAATGCCACGGGCAGAGCGACCTGTGAGACCGCAAAATTTAGAGGAGTGACTGCATGATTCTTCTCTCACCAACCGCTCACTTCTGTAGGTCAAATCATTAACATAGCAGTTACCAAATGGAGAGTGCAGATCTCCACCAAGGCCAATGTCAAACAACCAGACTTACAAATTAATTGTAAACATTGTCCACAAAAAAGTAAATGAGTTCTCCCTTGGCTCAAGCCTGGTCTCTGAGCCAAAATCAGTGCAAACAGGTTGAGACTTTTGGCGTATTCCTGCCGACATACAAACAAATGTAGTTAGACAGTCAGATAGTTGTCTGGTCCTGCTTCGGCTGCTCAAACTCCTAATGAGGGCAGGAGAGTTGTGTTCACTATATCCTAAAAAGGCTACAAATCTACATATCTCTACAACACACCAAGATCCCCATCCCTAGAGTAATGCTGTTATCATGGATTAAAACAGAAAAGGAAAATCCAGAAAATCTTTGTCTTGTTGTGGCCAGAGGCTGAAATTTTAGTTTTGGGTCCTTCTTTTTATAATTCAAAAAAGGAGATAAAGGATGAGAGACATAGCAAAGGTCACAGGCTGGACTCCAGCATTCACCTCAACAGGCAGGTGACATGCACTCTGAACCCCACTGAACTATAGAAATAGCAGGAAGAAAGCACATTTTTCCCCCACCACCTTTGATGAGAGAAGAAAAGAGACAATGCAGAGGAAGTACACTGGATGTGAATTGAACAATGTCCAACAGCGGTACATCTGTGTATTCACATCTCAAGAAGACTTAAAAAAAAAGACCAGGCCGTATGTACATCGAGAGAATACCTGTATGCTGGATGTACAATCTGTCCAGTAACTCATGCTCCAACAGCATCTCTCACATCATTACAAACCTGTTCTCACCCTTTAGACACATTACAGGTGCCATAGCACTGAAGTAATTTCATCTGTATTATTTGCTCATCAGTAAGTTAGTAGTTAAAAACTTACACATGGTTGATGTGGTTTAGGGTGATTCCAGTATTTTAGGACTCAGAGTCGCCAAATAATGAAACAAACAGTCCCAAGACATGCAAGTTTAGGTTAATTAGTGGCTCTAAATTGCCCGTAGGCCTAAGTGTGAGCTTGAATGGTTGTATGTCTCCAGGGTCCTTGTGACCCTTACAGGAAGTTTGCAACTTGACCATGTCGGTCTTTTGAAACCAGAGGAAACCATGTTTGGATGAAAAGCTGGAGCTGAGGAGGAGTGAGGGGTGGATTTTAAAAATGAACATTGTATTGTTTTGAAGAAAACTTGAAACTGAGTCCATAAACTCATTAGGAAAACATAGAGTTGCACCTTATGGTTTGTTAGATAGAATGAAGGTTTAAGACTCTTCAGCATTTGCTTCATTTTACAGACCCAGAGTCAATGTTCATTTTTAAAGTCTGTATCTAATACTTTATTTTTCTCATTCTAATGAGAGTTTGTGTTTTCAGAGTAATGTTTTTGAAAGAACTACGGTATGTATGTTTTACCTTATAAATATCTTTAAGTTCTGCTCCAGACATTTTTAAACTATGAACTATATTTATGAGACAGTCATTGGTTCACTCCAGTTTCAAGGTGGAAATATGGAGTCACTGCTTAATTCACTCATGGTGTGTCTTGCATTATATAAAATAGATCTTGTGGATGGATATGAAAAACTTGATTTTTATCTTTATGTCTTTTGTTAAAGACTCACTGAACAGCCTGCCAGCAGTGCAGAGATCTTCCTATGAAGTTTACGAGAAGCTTCTAACTGATTAAAGAAAGCTAAAATTAGGGGTTTGATATGGTGCCAAACCAAGCTCAGGTTAATGTAAATGTAAACTACATCATCCTGTGCTGATGTGGGGGTGTATTAGTGTATTTAGGCCACCAAGCAAGTGATTTACAGCTCATGTACTGAACATGTTCTGTGATGTGTTTGTTTGCTGTTATCTGAAGAAATTGTCCAACTGACATGTCATGGCTCCTTGATCCACCAGTATCTAACAAAGCAGGTAAAAAATATTCTGACATTAAATGAAATAAAATGACCCCAGAAATGCTACAGTCAGGTCATATTAAAATTACTACAATTGTTAAAATAACTTCCAAAATAAAATGACCCATATGTTGTAACACTTGACTTACTCTGCTAAGCACTGCAGTTTTTGGAGATTAAAAAGTGACTTCTCTTTGTCTCTCTTGTTTGTGGGCAGAGGTGTGTGCCCTGTGATAATAGTCTATTTATTTAGTTTTATTTTGGTGACATAACTAGCAAAAAGTAACTAAAATTTATTTGGCAATATGTAGCATTCATTCATGCAATCAACACTGAGTTCCACTGCTTGTATTGTAAATGTGGCAACCGTGTCGAGGAGACCTTTTGAGGCATCTTCATCAATCAAGTGACAATGTTTTGTGTGACTGACCAACACATTTGAGATCAGCCATTTTGGTATCACTATAAAAGGAGACTTTCACCCTGTAAAAAAACGAGCCCACGGGTCGTCTGTCAGCAGATTATTACAACCCCCTAGCGATCATAATTATTATGACAGGAGCAAAAAGAAAAGTACAGTGACGTAATTTACAGAGACAAAGTCCACGTCAGGAAGAGGTTGGGGTGGATGAGTTGGGTCCCATAAAGTTAACCAAACTGTTTGTTACCATGACAACAAATATTGTCTAATGTTGAAGAAGCTCTTTTCCTAAACCTAACCAAGCCTCGACTGTTATCATAGTAACCATGGTGTGGGTACGCATACCTCTCACAGTTTTCCATCTCAGAACAACTTACGTATTTCCTACTTCTTTAGATACCGGTGGCTCTCACTGCAGTGGATCATGGTGTCAGAGTTAATAATGAATTCATTCATGATACTTCAGTTACACGGTCCATGCAACACCCTGCAAAAAATGGCTTTTTTATATTATCATGTTAGAAATACATTCAAATTGAGGTGCTGCTTGAAACGTGGTAGTATTCAGTTTGGTTGAATTTAATATAGATTTCAAAATAATAATAATAATCAAAATAATTGGCAACACTGCCTCTGAGATGTTGTTGCAAATAGTCCAGGGAATGAGAGGGGTCCCCTTTAGGGAGGTTATGTCTTTGCAAATCATCCATTGATTGCTTAAGGGGGAGGGAGCCACATTTTGAGACACTGCTGTAGAGTTAAGTTTGTCAGCCCTTGGGGGCCCTCAAACAGCCTGGGGCCCAAAGCAGTTGCCTGCATTGTCTGTTCACAAGTTGCACCTCAGCTTCCCATTTGTGAACGACCCACAGGTAAACACAGTATTTTACTGTGAAAACTACAGCGTACAGTTGAAGGTTTCAGGTAATGATGTCTGTAGAGTTATCCTGTCACAACATAGTCAGGTACAGGTTGTTTACTAAAATATAGTTACTATAAACCCGCAGCCTGCAGTTTCTTGTTTGTTTCTCTGACATTACTGTGTATGCATGTTTATTCAAGTTAGATAAACAGGCTATATACTAAAATTAGCTAACTGCTAACACTAAAATACCTTCATTAGCTCCTCCACACCATTTCCATGCTGTGCATATTCTGTATTGTTACCTGTTTTCTTGTCTGTATACAACATCTATTGCCCGTCTGCCCGTCCTGGGTGAGGGATCCCTCCTCACCATGAGGTTTCTCTTTTTTTCCCTGTTAAAAGGGGTTTTTCGTTTAGAGTTTTTCCTCAGTCGATGTGAGGGTCTAAGGGCAGAGGATGTTGTTATGATGCTATGTAAAGCCCTTTGAGACAAACTGTTTGTAAAAATGGGCTCTACAAATAAAATTGCCTTGCCTAAAATACAGATAAGGTTTATGCACATTTGATAATATTAGCAACAAACTAAATATTTAATATATGAAATCACTGTTTCCTCACCATTTAGGTTGTTTGGGGAAATACTGGGTAGTGCTGTTCCATCTGTTTGCCAACATTAGCATCTGTTAGCATTTTTTTAGCTAGGGCAATGATATTGCAGTTCTTCAGGTTACAATCTTGCGGGGACTCTGTTGATCTCATGTCTAAGGTCCTGGATTCTGCCTTGATGTTGAGTGTGTAACAGAACATTTTCTCTGTTAAAACAAAGTTATAGTTAAAGTTTCATACATGTCTACGAAATCACTGGAGAAGAAAGCTGAGACTCCTAATGATTTTTCATTTTAATTGAAAGCCTGTTCTTTGAAGCACAACACTGAAAATTTCTGTGATTTTCCCCATTTTCTGATCTGTACCCTTAAAAGACAAATGCCCCTTTTTGCCTTTTGTAATTTGCTGTTACTTCTTTGATTTCCAGTTTTACATCTAGTAAAATAAATGTGTTTTTCATCTAGCACCTACACTCACTGGCCACTTTATTACGTACACCTTGCTAGTACGGCATTGGATCTTATTTCTTCGTGGCATGGATTCCACAAGGTGCTGGAAACAGTCTTCAGAGATTTTGGTCCATGTTGACACGATAACATCACACAGTTCCTGCAGATTTGTCAGCTGCACATCTATGATGCAACTCTCCTGTTCCACAACATCCCAAAGTTGCTGTATTGGATTGAGATCTGGTGACTGTGGAGGCCATCTGAATACAGTGAACACATTGTCATGTTCAAGAAACCAGTTTGAGATGAATTAAGCTTTATGACATGGCACGTTATCCTGCTGAAAGTAGAAAATTCCCCACACCATTACACCACCACCAGTCTGAACCCTTGATACAAGGTAGGATGGATCCATGCTTTCATGTTGTTTTCTAGGCGATACTGACAGGAGTGGCACCCAGTGTGGTCTTCTGCTGCTGTAGCCCATCTTCTTCGAGGTTTGATGTGTTGTGTATTTAGAGATGTTCTCCTGCATACCTTGGTTGTAACAAGTGTTATTTGAGTTGCTGTTGCCTTTCTATCAGCTTGAACCAGTCTTGCCATTCTCAAAGAGTTTAAAGTCACTTAAATAACTTTTCTTTTTTATACAGAATTTATACAGGCAGAAACCTGAGAAATGAGAATCTAGACAGACAATGATGGTTTAAAAGATAACGCAAAGAACATAAAGATGTTGTCATGATCACATATGTTATTCCTTTAGAAACTGATTTGACTCAAATTCAGTCTTCTTGTAATGAAGGTCCCAAAAAAAAGCTTGGCAAGCAAAAGTAGTAGTGTTTTATACTTACCTATATTGTCTGGAGACTGGCTGGATGCATGCTCACTATCAGCATGTTAGCATTGTTATTATGACCATGTTTACTGCAGCTATTGATTGTGCCATTTGAAAATAAGTTGTTAATAAGTTGTAACTAAAAGAGGCTCAGCAGAAAACACTGAATTGTCTCTGCTATACTCTGGAATTGTTTTAAATGTCTTGTTTTTCCAAGCCTTTTCTTAAAAATACCTTGCAGATAACTTAAACTGTGACAGTGAGAGCTTTAAGCTATTGAAAGGAGGTCTTGACATTTATAGTTTTATTCTATTATTCAGCATCACTAGGTCAAAATGTAATTTGGACATCCTCTACTGAAAGGTCCTTTCCTCTAACCAAAAGGCCCTTTCAGTCAGTGTGCTATATGACATATGTCTAGTGAAGACAAAGAACACACTGCAATGTAAAATGTCAAGGTATCCCTTTGAGTGTTACCCTTGCTATAAATGTATTTCTGTGGAGATTCTTTGTCCGCAGTGAATAGCCCTGAATCAGAAACAGTCATACTCTGAAACGACTGGTCTGAAAATACAACAACAGCAATTTCTTCAATTGAGAAAATAAGTTCCACTGTTATTAATTGTCCTGTTTAATGTGAACTCAATGTTATGATTAGAAAAATTGAGATAGAAATTGTGAAAATTTTGTGTCTTAAATAACACAATTCTTCATAGTCCTCTTATTTGAATCATTGTAAATATATTCTGTTTTTTTTTTTTAGCTTGCCTCATTAGCCCATGGTGCTTTATTTTCACCAAACGTGTCCCTGCATGCCTGCACACGTGCTTATTCTAGCTGATGAGACCTATGCTCAGATTTTAGATGGGTGAAGCTATGCTTAGCAGAATATGTAAGTCCACAATGGGTTTGTAGGACTGTTAAGAAAATTCCAAAACCACAGTTGGGACAATAGTGTTTCCACATTCTTTGAGCAAATCGTTTTTCAATTAAAAATAATTGTAGTGCAACTACAAGTGTAACTTGTAGTTGTGTAACTTGTAGTACATAAAATATGCGGTTGATTAGGATGCCTCCTGGGTTCTCTGGGAGGAGACCCTGGGGCAGACCCAGAACTCACTGGAGGAATAATCCACCTAGCCTGGAAATGCCTCAGGAGGTGGAGCTGGAACATGATGGATGGATGGATGGATGGATGGATGGATGGATGGATGGATGGATGGATGGATGGNGATGGATGGATGGATGGATGGATGGATGGATGGATGGATGGATGGATGGATGGATGGATGGATGGATGGATGGATGGATGGATTCAATAATAGGGCTAGTGATCCTCATATGGCTCCTATCCTATATCATCCACTATAGCCAACCAAGAATATTAGAATCTAAATAATACTCTGGTTAACATACTTATTACTTTTACTTATTGAATGTTATAATGAAAGAAAACATTTTCCAGATTTGAAAAAAATGAATCCTGCACCAGTATTCCTGCTGCTTCTACTAGAAAAAAATAAATCCAATTTGTGTGTCTGGCTTGAATTATTATTACGACTGAATTGAATGAAAGGGATAAAGAGATAAAGTTTCTGCATTATTTGTGAGCCTTTATGTTCTTTCTACATGTTGTCAAACAATTAGATGCAGAAGTATTCCCTAAATTTCCAGTGTGCAGCACATGTATCACCCACATCTGTATTTTACATTAATAAACATTGTGTTTTAGAACAGTCTACCAGAAAATGTCATTTCTTATTTACACATAGAGTTAGAGAATATTCCTGCAGCAGATATATTTCAGACTGGATTTCATAGTTTTCAGACATTAAAAATTCATCAGATCATATGGGAACTGTATTTCTTTCTCCTACTGCAGAATTTTTATGTGCTACACCACAATATTATGAAATTATTGCCTCAATTGTAAGTAAATGTGTTTGGTTTGGAAAAACTGTCAGGAAAAATATTCTGGTATATTCAGGAGGTGATTTGTGCTGTGATGGCAGGAGACGATACATCCTCACAGTGACAAGTAATGAAAATAACCCAGAGTCAGTGCATCCGTGTTATATATCAGCCTTCCTCTCCACAACATCCTGGCAGGCCAGAGAAGCAGCTGCAGCTACATCTCATCTCGCCAAGCAGTTCAGGAGATCCTTTGTCCACATAGCCATCAGACTGTCACACCTCAGCCAGCGGCAGTGGGTCATGATCTGTATCGTTGCCCCCTAGCCTCTCTGATATATTCAAGCACTGGGGACAATGTAATAATACATATCAATTTTAATAGAACAGTTTTTATTCCTCCTTTAATTTACTTATTTATTCATCATTCTGATTCAAAGAAGTTGTACTTCATTTTAATAATCAGATATACAGTATTATCAGTCTTTTTGAGCAGGAGACAGCTAACTTTTACAAGTGAATATCTTTACATTTGAATCCATCTGTTTGTGTAATATCTGCCTGCAAAGCTTAAACTGTAATTCTGAGCTGAAAAAGAGAGCGAGAGCTCCTGCAGGGACAGTGATGGTGGTTTGCTGCTCTCTGGAGGAGGTTTTTAAAAGTTGCTGTAAATATGCTGTAAACCCTGATCTTCTGTATAGTGGGAAATATCTGTCAGGATAGTCATACAGACAAAATACATACAAAATTAAAACTCTGGGCTCGGATACCTAATGATTTAGATGATCAGTATATATATATGTAATATATAGTATTACAATAATCAAACAAAGGCTTGATTGATTCCAGATTCCAAGATATCCACGACAGTGCTGAAAGCTGAGTAAAATGCAGTTGTAGTCTATGTTGAGAGGCCATTCAACAGCAGCTTCTACGGTGTGTGTGAGGGAACATGCTCAAAAAAAAAAAAAAAAAAAAAAAAACACACTTACTGTATTTGTGAGTTACCTACTTGTGTAACATATTTCCATTAACTCGAAGCTGTGAGAGCGATGAGGGCTGTCGAAGCTCAGTGAGACACATTGAGTTAAGGGGGCTGTTCACTCTCATGCTGACTCAGATGCTTTGATGGTTCTGAATTTCCTCTAGTCTTCTCCTCTGAAATAGCAATTAAATTGAATTATCTAGAAGCCCATGTAGTTCTACTGCAGGTGAAGAGGGCACCACATAGCACTGCGTCTCCCTTGTGTCTGCACAGAAACCACAACATTTCAGATGGAAACAATAGGACAACACGAATCCAGCAACGTTATCTGAGCTTAAATTGACCTAAAATAAACATCCCCCTCCAACGACAAGAAGAATGCACGATTTTAAAATATTCATTTAATGAACAAAAGTTCTGGGGAATAATTGCACAATAATTTATTTCCCATTGAGTCATAAATAAACGATGGGACACGAATTCTTGTTTATGACTGAACAACAAGTTAAATGACAACAGGCTGGAAGAATTCTCCTGTGGTCAGAGGGATGAAGTCAGATAATAATAATAATAATAATAATAATTACTATTATTATTATTATTATTTCAGTCCTTTCAGGATTTCAAGGAAAGCCATGAAAGGATTACTTTTGACCTGAACCCTGATGACCAGCTGTGAAGGCATGTCCTGGCATTTGTCAGCATATACTACACACTATTCTTTTGTGGAATGCACGTGAAAAAGCCAAGGGCGGTAGTAGTTAAATTGAACTGAATTGAATATCTGCTATTGTAATATTCATGTTGTATTCAGTGTTTAATTTCAATTTAACTTAAATAAATGAATGTTCACTTCAATCATTTATATAATTGTTTGTGATAGTTCTTCTGATTAGTGCAAGTGTTGACTTTTTCCTTTCTCTGTGCCCCAGTTGTCCCAGAAACTTTGACTGTCTCTTTTAAAAAAAACTATTTTCAATATTTTGGTAAAATTGTATTATTTTATAAATGCTCTTATGTGCTGTAAAGAGCTGTGCCATTAGAAGACCCATAAAGAAAATCCAACACAGCAGAATGAACGTTGATGATGAATACAGGAGGGTTGACAGCCAATGTTGAGGAAGTGGACTGAAGCACCACCTGCTGGGTGATGGAGGAAAGACACTCAAACCCTGGTGAGTAACTAACTCACTAAGTGTGAGAATCTCCTATGGAATCATTCGGCTGCTGACTTACTGAGTCAAACCATTGCTCCTTGATTCAAATGACTTTGAGTTCATTTCTTTCTGTGAATCCGTGTAGGACTCTTGAGCAGCATGTGTAGTGACAATACAGCTGTATCCAGATGTAACAACAGCTGATTGTCCTTATACAAGAAACTACTGATTCATACAGTTGGAAGATGAGCTACACTGAAGCAGCTCCCATGAACCTGCTTTAAATTCTCTTTTCCTTTTGACCTCATTTAGCTGCTGACATTATATGAAGTAAACTAGTGAACAGTCATGTAACATGAAGGTGACCGGTCCAGAACAATGTCTGAACGCGGGAGAGAGGCTCAAACATATTTAATTAGAAATATGGCTAAGCCGGCATTTGTCTGCTAAGTTTTACATCTTAATATATTACGGTGTTCACGTCCACGCTACTTACGACGTGGTGACGCTATCACGTTATTAATTTGACCGATTTTAAAATGAACAACATCCATGTGTCAAGTTCTGATCCAGAAACGTTATCTGACCTAAAATAACAAGTGTGTAAGATCTTAAAATATTAATTTAATCAATTGCACAGTATTTTATTTTCCATTAAGTCATTAAAAAAAACAATGGGACAACATCCTTAAAGAAATACTGAAATCAATTAAATGCTTCATTAAATACTTAAATTGGCAGCTGGTCGCGGTGCTGACGTATGACGCTGGTTGCCATGGA
>JANJOY010000953.1:0-14283 GCA_038496675.1 Rachycentron canadum
ACCTCCAGATCTGCAGACACATATGCCCTGTATAACCTGTAGACCTGAATGATTTGTAGACATTCAAGAAATGTAGACCGGTTTGATTTGATTCGTATGATCTGTAAACCCGTCGTCCTTTCAATCTGCATGACTTGTAAACCCGTCGACATGTAGATCTCTATGACCTATGTGACCTGTAGACATGTAAACCTGTCGACCTGTAGATTTTTATGACCTGTATGACCTTTAGCCCTATAAACCTTTCGACCTGTAGTTCTGCACAGCCTGTATGACCTGTTAACCTGTTGACGTGTAGATCTGTATTATCTTTATGACCTGTAGACTCCTATGACCTGCAGACCTGTAGACCCATATGATATGATATCTGTAGACTTGTATGACCTGCAGACTTATATGATCTGTATAACCTGTTCTCCTGTATGACCTGTAGACTCCTATGACCTGCAGACCTGTAGACCCATATGATATGATATCTGTAAACATGTATGACCTGTATAACATATATGACCTGAGGGATATCTGTAGATCTGTGTGGCCTGTTGACCTGTATGACCTGTATGTCCTGCAGACCTATATGACCTGTATGACCTGTGTAACATGTAGAACTTTAAACCTTTCGACCTGTAGATCTGTATGACCTTTCGACCTATATGACCTGTATGACTTGTAGACTTATATGACCTGCAGACCTATAGACCTATACAACCTGTTTAACCAGTCGACCTGTATGACCTGTGGACCTGTATGACTTGTATGACCTGTAAAACTGTTGACCTATAAATCTGTATAACCTGTAGACTTTTATGAAATGATATCAGTAGACATCTATGACCTGTAGACCTGTAGATCTGTATGACCTGTAGACATGTATGACCTGCAGACCTATATATGATATGATATCTGTTGACCTGTATGACTTGTAGACCTGTATAATCTGCAAACATATATCAACTGTTTGACCTGTTAACCTGTCAACCTGAAGATTTGTATGACCTGTATGACCTGTAGACTTGTAAACCTGTCGACCTGAAGATCTGTATGACCTATAGACCTGTAAATCTGTCGACCTCAAGATCTGTATGACCTATAGACCTGTAAATCTGTCGTCCTGTAGAGTTGTATGACCTGTAGACTTGTATGACCTGCATATCTGTAGACAAATATGATATGCTATCTGTAGACCTGTATGAGCTGTAGACCTGAATGACCTGAATGACCTGTATGACCTGTATGACCTGTATGACCTGTATGACCTATATGACCTGCAAACCTACATAATTTTCGATGACCTTTAAACCTTTTGACCTGCAGATATTTATGACTTGTATGACCTGTTAACCTGTAGATATTTATGACCTGTTTGACCTGTAGACCTGTAAACCTGTATATTTGTATGACCTGTAGACCTGTATGATATTTCTAGACCCATATGAATATATGACATGTAGATCTATATATCTATATATATATCTATGATCTGTAAACATGGATGATCCGTAGACCTGTGGATGTGTATGACCTGTAGACCTATAGACCTAAATGTGCTGTAGACGTGTATGACCTGTATGACTCATAGACCCATATGATATCTGGAGCCTTGTATGATTGTATGACCTGTAGACCTATATATCTGTTAACTTGAATGACTTGTATGGTATCTGTAGATGACCTGAAGACCTGTATCATATTTGTAGATCTGTATGACTTGTAGACCTGCCAACCTGAAAACCTGTAAACCTGTCAACCTGTAGATCTGTATGACTTGTAGACCCATGTGACCTGCAGACCTGCAGTCATGTGTATAACCCATTGACTTGTAAGACCTGTAGAGCTATATGACTTGTATGACCTGCAAACCTATATGACCTGTATGACCTGTACACCTGTTGAGCTGTAGATCTTTATGACCTGTAGTCCTGTATGACCTGCAGACTCGTTGACCTATATGATATGATATCTGTATACCTTTATGACCTCTAGACCTCTAAACCTGTCGACATGTTGAGCTGTATGACCTGTAGACCTGTAAACATGTCGACCTGTAGATTTGTTTGTCAAAAATTTCTGCAGGTCATACAGGTCGTATGACCTGTAGAAATTTTTGACTTGTATGACCTGTTAACCTGTAGATCTGTATGACCTGAAGACCTTCAGACCTATATGATATGATATCTGTATGACCCGTAAACCTGTATGATCTGCATACTTGTAGATGTATATATTATGATATCTGTAGATGTGTAGGACCTATGGAGCTATATGACCTGTGTGGCCTTTTGACCTGTACGAACTGTAGACCTGTAAACTTGTAAATCTGTCGATCTGTAGATCTGTATGACCTGCAGACCTACAGACCTATATCATGTGTATGACCCATTGACTTGTATAACCTGTAGACCTATATGACTTGTATGACTTGTATGAATTGTAGTCATATATGACCTGTAAGCCTGTCAACCTTAAGATCTGTATGACCTGTAGATCTGTAAGACTTGTAGACCTGTATGGGGTGCTGACCTGTAGACTTAAACGATATGATTTATGTAGACCTGTATGACCTGTATGACCCGTAGCCATATATGAGCTTCAAACATGTATGACCTGTCGACCTGTAGTCATATATGACATTTAGCCTGTATGACATGTAGACCTGTAGACCTCTATGATTTGTATGACCTGTTGATCTGCAGACCATTTAACCATTCGACCTGCAGATCTGTATGACCTGTAGAACTGTATGAGATGTATCACCAGTAAACCTGTCGTCCTGCAGATTTTTATGACCTGTATGACCTGCAGACCTGTAACCTATATGACCTTTATGACCTATTGACCTGTAGGACCTGTAGACATGTAAACACATGTGACCTGCAGACCTGCAGACCTATATCATGCATATAACCCATTGACTTGTATGACCTTTAGAGCTATATGACTTGTATGACCTGTAGCGCTATATGACCTTTAGACCTGTAAACCTGTCGACCTGTAGACCTATATGACCTGTATGACCTGTACACCTGTTGAGCTGTAGATCTTTATGACCTGTAGTCCTGTATGACCTGCAGACTCGTAGACCTATATGATATGATATCTGTATACCTTTATGACCTCTAGACCTCTAAACCTGTCGACATGTTGAGCTGTATGACCTGTATGATATCTGTAGACCCTTATGTCCAGCAGACCTTTCGACATAAATACACCTGTATATCCTGTTGACCTGTATGACCTGTAGAACCATATAATCTGTAGACCTGTATGACCCGCAGACCTGTAGACTTGTATGATTTGATTTCTGCAGACAAATGAGACCTACAGACCTGTAGACTTATATGACCTGTATGGCCTGTAGACTTATATGACCTGTAGGCCTGTTTGGCCTGTATGACCTGTAAACCTGTCAACTTGTAGACCAATATGAGCTGTAGACATGTATGACTGGCAGACCTGTAGACCTATATGATATGAAATCTGTATGAACCGTAAATCTGTATGAGCTGCAGACTTGTAGATCTATATGGCAAGGCAAGGCAAGGCAAGGCAATTTTATTTGTATTGCCCATTTTTACAAACAGTTTGTCTCAAAGGGCTTAACATAGCATCATAACAACATCCTCATTACCAAACAGGTAACAATACAGAATATGCACAGCATGGAAATGGTGTGCAGGAGCTAATAAAGGCAGTTTTTGGTAGGAGGGAAGGCAGGGAGAGTCAAGCAGCTTAATGGGAGTAATGGGTGGTAGACTGGTTCCTGGGAGGGAAGGGCAGGTCGGTTTAACAGCAGGGGTAAAAGGGGAAGGGGGTGATGCAGGGGGTGGTTGGTGGAGAAAGATGGAGCTTCAGTGGATCTGTAGAAACACAAATAGAGAGAGAGCGCGACACCAGGGCCAAACTACAAAGTGCAGCAGATAATTAAAATGATAAATTAAAGTGTGAGAGAGGAGAGGAGAGGAGAGAAGAGAAGAGGAGAGGAGAGGAGAGGAGAGAGCTCCATGTAACGTGATGTGTCCCCCAGTAGACTAAGCCTATAGCAGCCTAAAAATGGTTCAGAGCTACCTGAACCGGCCCAAACTAATTGGTGTCGTAGAGGAAGGTTTTAAGCCTAGTCTTAAATGTAGTGAGAGTGTCTGCCTCTCTGACCCATGGAGAGAGTTGGTTCCAAAGTAAAGGAGCCCGATAACTGAAGGCTCTACCTCCCCTTCTGTTTTTAAAGCTACTGGGAGTCACTAACAGACCGGCATGCTGGGAGCGAAGTGCTCTGGATGGATAATAAGAGACTATGAGGTCTTTCAAATAGGATGGAGCTTTGTCATTAAGGGCTTTAAGAGTCAGCAGAAGGATTTTGAAGTCTACTCGATATCCTACAGGGAGCCAATGGAGAGAAGCTAAAATTGGAGAGATGTGTTCTCTTTTACTAACCCCTGTCAATATCCTTGCTGCAGCGTTCTGGACTAACTGCAGACTCTTTAGAGAGTTTTTCGGACATCCTGACAACAGAGAGTTACAGAAGTCCAGCCTAGAGGTGATAAATGCATGGACTAGTTTCTCAGCATCACTCTGGGAGAGGATATTCCTAATATTGGCTATGCTGCGCAGGTAAAAAAAGGCAGTCCTAGTCACGTCTTTTGAATGGAAGTCGATCGAGTGTTTCCGGATTATATCGCCTAATGGGAGTATGTCAAGAATGGTGCTGTGGTGTTCTCTGAATCCAGATTGGAAAGCTTCAAACAGTTCATTGCTGTGCAGGTGCTCATGTAGCTGCTTTAGAACCACCTTTGCAAGGATCTTGGAGATATAGGGAAGGTTGGATATGGGCCTATAATTTGCTAACACACCTGAATCTAGAGAAGGCTTTTTAAGTAAGGGATTAATAACTGCCACCTTAAAGGCCTGTGGCACATAACCTGTGACTAAGGAAAGATTGATCTAGTTCAGTATAGAGGTGTTAACTAAGGGGAAGACATCCTTGAGCAGTCTTGTTGGGACTGGATCAAGTAGACATGTGGCTGATTTTGAAGAGGTAATTGCAGAAGTTAAGTCTGACAGGTCAATGGGGGAGAAGCTTTCAAGGTATGCATCAAGTCTGTTGGATGCGTCTATAGGCACTACAATCTGTGGTCTATCATTGGCAATGCTTGCTCTAATATTCACAATCTTTTCAGTAAAGAAATTTAGGAAATCATTGCTGTTGAGAGTCAGAGGGATGCATGGCTCAACAGCACTATAGTTCTTGGTCAGCCTGGCTACAGTGCTGAAAAGGAACCTGGGGTTGTTTTTATTCTTTTCTATTAAAGATGAATTGTATGTGCTTCTGGTTTTACGAAGTTCTTTTTTATTTATTAATAAACTATCCTTCCAGGCTTCACGGTCTTCCGCACATTGGCTGGAATGTGTTTTCCTTTTTAGCTGTCTGGTCTTCTGCTTCAAGGTGCGCAGGTACAGGCTGTACCAGGGAGCTATTCTCTTGTGGTTGATAACCTTCTTTTTCAGAGGGGCTACGGCACAGAGCATCCCAAGGAGTGCTGCTGCGATGCTATCTACAAGATAATCTACCTGCAAGGGAGTAAGATCAGTATAGCTGCCCATTGTAATGCTACTAGGTGTGGCGGCAAGCTCTGCTGGAATGAGCTCTTTAAATCTAGAGACAGCAATATCAGATAAACATCTACTGTAGTGGGACTTTTTCCCAAGTAAAGCATAATTTGTTAAGGTAAATTCAAATGTTATTATAGAATGGTCAGACAGGACAGGGTTTTGACGGAAAACTTCTATCCCATAGGTTAGCACTAAGTCAAGGACATGATTAAAGGAGTGAGTTGGTTTATTTACCCTCTGAGAGAAGCCAATTAAATCTAAGAGAGACTTGAATACAATAGCCAGACAATCATCATCAACGTCCACATGAATGTTGAAGTCACAAACTATAATGACTTTGTCTAATTCCATTGCTAAGTTTGACTGAAAGTCTGGGAATTCTTCTAAGAACTTAGAATAAAGTGCGGGGGGACAGTACACAACAGCAAGTACAAGTGGTTTCTCTGCTTTCCAATCAGGGTGAAAGAAGCTGACAGTAAGGCTTTCAAATGAATCATATGAAACATTAGGCCAAGGGTTAATAAGCAGATTTGACTGATAAACTGCAGCCACTCCTCCACCTCTACCAGTGACATGTGGCACATGCTAGTTAATGTAACCAGGAGTGGTAGATTCATTTAAACTAACATATTCCTCCTGCTGCAACCAGGTTTCAGTGAGGGTTAATAGATCAATTTGGTGATTTGTAATTAAATCATTCACTAGGAGAGACTTGGAAGGGAGAGATTGAATATTTAGCAAACCACATTTAATAGTTTTATTGGGTTGGTTTGCTGGAGCAGTGGTTTTGATTTTTACAAAGTTGCTATGACTGACTCCTCCAGATTTGGGTTGAGGCTTATACAGCCTCGAGGCAGACACAGTTTCTATGGGACAGAAGGGGGGCTTGGTGGGGGACAGCACGAAGGCACCTGCAGAGGGGCGTGTAAGACTGCGGCTCTGCCTGCTAGTCTGAACTCCGGGAGTTTGTCAGGGGTTAGGATGGCTAACAGAATGTGCTATGTTCCTAGATGGATGGAGGGATGCACCACCCAAAGTAGGGTGGACGCCATCCCTCCTAAACAGAGCAGGCTTTCCCCAGAAGGAGGTCCAGTTGTCTATATAAGCCACGTTGTTTGTTAAGCACCACCTAGACATCCAGCGTTGGAATGACAGTGTACGGCTAAACATGTCGTCACTCGTTAAATTGGGCAGCAGACCAGAGAAAATTACGGAGTCCAACATAGTTTTTGCATAGTTACACACCGATGCCACATTAACTTTACATAACTCCAACTGGCGAAGTCGGGTGTCATTAGCGCCGACGTGGATTACAATTCTACTGTATTTACATTTACTTTTTGTCAGCAGCTTCAGGTTAGCCTCAATGTCGCCCGCTCTGACCCCTCGGATACACTTAATGGTCGCTGGAGTCTCTAACCTCACGTTCCGGAGGATGGAGTCGCCAATGACTATTGCTGGCTTCACAACTGCGGGGCCACTGTGAGCAACAGAGCCAACATGTGGAGTTTCATCCTCAGCAGGTGTGTCGCTGAGTGGGGGAAATCTGTTGGAGACGTGGAGGGGTTGGTGGTGAGACACGGGCTTTTTAGGTCTATGTTTCCGTTGACCAGTGGGACTGGCTTCCCGGCTGCTCGGGAGCTGCGGGGGAACTGCTAGCAACGGCTAGGCTAGGTTGCTCCGTGCCAGCTAAGGGGGTCTGAGAAGCTACTATAGTTAAAGGACTAGCTTCCATGGTGCGGAGCCGGGACTCTAGCATACTGAGCCTCACCTCCAGGACTGCAAATAAGCTACACTTGTTACATGTACCATTATCATTCAAGGAGGGAGAGGAGTAACTGAACATCAGGCACACTGAGCAGGAGAGGGAGGGAGAAGTGGAGGGAGAAGCGGAAAGAGAGAGAGAGCAGCCATAGCTGGTATGCTAGTATGGCTACAAGTATTACAACTATTACGGCTTAACAGGTCCTGTTATAGGCCTATGTGATAGAAACTTGCCGTAATATAATACGCTTAGTAATAAATTACGCTTAGTGTGCAGTGGTGCTTAAAGCAATTACGTTAACAGAAAACTAAACAGAGGATTGAGAGAGTCTAACACACAGCTACAGAATGCTACAGGCGCAATCAGGAAGTGACGTAATACGCTCACCGTAAGTCCAGAGGCCACAAAGAAGGTGTACAGTTCACATTGGTCTACAGGACTGCAGGTCATACAGGTCTAATGTCATACAGATCTATAGGTCGAAGAGTTTACAGTTCTACAGGTCATACAGGTCTACAAATATCATATCATATAGGTCTACAGGTCTGGAGGTCAAACAGGTCCACAGGTCATACAGCTAAATAATATAGTAATATAATATAGATACAGATCTACAGATCGACAGGTTAAGAGTTCAAATAGGTCACATTGTTCTGCAGGTCATAGAGGTCATACAGATCTACAGGTCATTCAAATCTACAGGTCGACAGGTTTAGAGGTCTCCAGGTCAACAGTTAATACAAGTTTTATAGGTCTACAGGTCATACAGGCCACACAGGTCATATAAGGCTACAGGTCATACATATCTACATGTCAACAGGTTAACATGTCTACAGGTCATACAGGTCATACAGATCTAGAGATCGACAGGTTAACAGGTCATATAGGTTATACAGATCTACAGATCAACAGGTTTACATGTCTACAGGTCAACAGATCATACAAGTCATGCAGATCTAAAGTACAACAGGTTTACAGGTCATACAAGTCAGAAAGGTCTACATTTCTTGCATGTCTAGAGATCATTCAGGTCTACAGGTTGGACAAGTCAGATATGTCTACAGGTGAGGAGGTCATACAGGTCTACATTTCATATATATATAAACCTCGACAGTTTTACAAGTCTACAAGTCATACACACCTACAGGTCGACAGGTTTACAGGTCATACAAGTCAAAAGGCCACACAAGTCATATAGGTCCATATGTCATACAGATCTACAGATATCATATTATATAGATCTACAGGTCTGCAGGTCATAAATGTCAGGTTAAGAAGTCATACATTTCTTTCACGTCTACAGGTCATACAGGTCTACTGGTCGACAGGTTTTCAGGTCATACAAGTTATATTAGAATGCAGGTTATACAGGTCATACAAGTCTACAGGTCAACAGGTCATACAAGTCATATAAGTTTACAGGTCTAAACGTTATACAGGTCGAAAGGTCATATATAATTACAGGTCGACAGGTTTACAGGTCTACGGTTCATACAGATCTGGAAGTCGACAGGTAAACAGGTCACACAAGTCATATAAATCTGCAGGTCATACAGGTCCTACAAGTCTACAGGTGATACAGATCTACAGGTCGACAGGTTTTCAGGTCATACAAGTTATATTAGAATGCAGGTTATACAGGTCATACAGATCTGCAGGTCGACAGATTTTCAGGTCATACAAGTTATATTAGAATGCAGGTTATACAGGTCATAGAAGTCTACAGGTCAACAGGTCATGCAAGTCATATAAGTTTACAGGTCTAAATGTCATACAGGTCGAAAGGTCATAAATAATTACAGATCGACAGGTTTACAGGTCTACAGTTCATACAGATCTACAAGTCGACAGGTAAACAGGTAAATCATATCATAATATATGGGTCTACAATCTGCAGCTCATACAGGTTTACGGGTCATACAGATATCATATCATATAGGTCTATAGGTCTTCCGGTCTCACAGGTCTACAAGTCATACAGCTAAGTAATACAGTAATACAGATCTACAGATCGACAGGTTAACAGTTCCAATAGGTCTGCAGGTCATATAAGTCTCAAAGTCATACAGATCTACAGGACAACACGTTTACAGATCTACAGGTCATACAAGTCATTCAAGTCAACAGATATGTTGGTCTACAGGTCATATAACCATACAAAGCTCCAGATACCATAGGGGTCCACAAGTCATACAAGTCATACAGGTCTATAGGTCATACAGGTACACAAATATCATACAGGTCCTACAGGTCATACAGGTCTACATCTCATTTAGGTCTATGAGTCTACAGGTCATACAACTCTACAGTTCTACAGGTCATACAGATCTACAGGTCGACAGGTTTACAGGTCTACAGGTCATAAAGATATATTATATATCTCTACAGGTCTGCAGGTCATACAGGTCTACAGGTCATACAGATATATACGATGAAGTCAAAGGTCATGCAGATCTTCTGGTCGACAGGTTTACAGGTCTACAGGTCATACAGATATCACATTATTTTTGTCTACAGGTATGCAGGTCATACAAGTCTACAGGTCATACAACTCTACAAGTCAACAGGTTTACAGGTGTACAGGTCATACAGATCTACATATCGTACAGGTCTACAGGTCATACAGGTCATACAGATCTACAAGTCGACAGGTAAACAGGTCATACAAGTCATATAAATCTGCAGGTCATACAGGTCCTACAAGTCTACAGGTGATACAGATCTACAGGTCGACGGGTCAACAGGTCAACAGGTCAACAGGTCATACAAGTCATATAAGTCTATAGGTCTACAGGTAATACAGGTCTCAAGGTCATATAGCACTACAGGTCATACAATAGGTCATATGGGTTTACCGATATCATACAGGTCAACAGGTCATGCAGTTCAGAAAGGTCATATAGGTCGAAAGGTCGTACAAAACTACAGGTCAAAAGCTTTACAGGTTTACAGGTCATAAAGGTATATAGAAATAATTTCATATAAGTCTACAGGTCTGCAAGTTAACAAGTCATACATGTCATTTGCGTCTGCAGGTCATACAGGTCATTCAGGTCTACAGATCAACAGGTTATCAGGTCATACAAGTCATATAAGTCTGCGAGTTATACAGGTAATACAAGTATACAGGTCATACAGATCTACAGGTCGACAGGTTTACAGGTCTACAGGTTATACAGCTTAACATGTCGTCAGTTTTATAGGTCTACAGGTCATAAAGGTCTACAGATATCATATCATAATGATTTACAGGTTTACAGGTCATTCAGGCCATACAGATCTACAGGTCAGCTGGTTAACAGGTCATATATGTCATTTGCGTCTACAGGTCTGCATCTCATACAGGTCTACAAGTCTTATATATCTACAGGTCGACCAGTTCACAGGTCATAAAAGTCATACAAGTCTACAAGTCATACATGTCTACAGGTCATAAAGGTCAACACTTTATGCAGATCATATAATATACACATACACGTCTGCAGGTCAGGTCAGGTTTACAAAAATCATATCATACAGGTCTGCAGGTCATACAGATCTACAGAATGAAAGGTTTACAGGTCTACAGTTCATACAGGTCATACAGATCTACAAGTCGACAGGTTAACAGGCCATACAGGATATACAAGTCTACAGGTCATATAGATCTACAGTTTGACAGGTTTACAGGTCTACAGGTCAACAGGTCATACAAGTCATATAGGTCTATAGGTTGACCGGTTCACAGGTCATACAAGTCATACAGGTCTACAGGACTACCGGTCATACAAGTCATACGTGTCATACAAGTCATATAGGTCTACAGGTCAACAGGTCATACAGATCTACAAGTCGACAGGTTTACAAGTCATACAAGTCATACAGGTCTACAGGTCATATGAGGCCATGGGTTATACAGGTTATATAGGTCTACAGGTCATAGAGATCTACAGGGCAACAGGTTTAGAGGTCAACAGGTCTGCAGGTCAGCCAATTATACAGATCATACAAATTTACAGGTTTACAGGGCTACAGGTCTACAGTTCACATTGGTCTACAGGTCTGCAGGTCATACAATTCAGACAGGTCTACATTTCTTATGTATGTATGTCTACAGATCATGCACATCGACAGGTTATACAGGTTGTATATGTCTACAGGTCTGCAAGTCATACAAATCTCCAGATATCATACAGGCTTACAGATCTTACAGGTCTACAAGTCATACAGGTCAAGAAGTTATACAGGTCAGATATGTCCACAGGTCTGCAGGTCATACAGGTCTACATTTCATTAATATATACAAGTCGACAGGTTAACAGGTCTACAGGTCATACAGGTCATACAGGTCATACACATCTACAGGTTGACAGGTTTAGATGTCTACTGGTCAACAGGTCATACAAGTTATATAAGTCTACAGGTCTGCAGGTCATACAGGTCATACAGTTCTACAGTTCACATAGGTCTACAGGTCTGCAGGTCATACAGGTCTACAAGTCATACAGATCTACAGCCGACAGGTTTACAGGTTTTCAGGTCTACAAGTCATAGAGGTCAACAGGCCACACAAGTCATATCGGTCCATAAGTCATACAGATCTACAGATATCATATTATATAGATCTACAAGTCTGCAGCTCATACAGGTTTACGGGTCATACAGATATCATATCATATAGGTCAACAGTATGACATGTTTACTGCATGACATGTTGACAGATCATACAAGTCAGACAGGTCTACAGGTCATACATGTTTACAGCTCATATAGTTCTACACGTCATATAGATGTCAGATATAATATAGTTCTACACATCCTACAGGTCTACAAGTCATAAAAATCTATAGGACGACAGGTTAACTGGTAATACATCTCATACATGTCCATAGCTCATACAAATCTACAGGTCATACAGGTCATATAGGCCTACAAATTTCCAGTTCTGCAGGTTATACAAGTCTACAGGTATCATCCAGGCCTGCAGTATCATACATGTCTACAGAAATACGAGTCGACAGGCCATATGGGTCCACAGAGATAATACATGTCCTCAGGTCATACAAGTCTACAGATATGGGTCTACAGGCCATACAATCATACAGGGATACAAGTTATACAAGTCATACAGGGATACAAGTTATACAAGTCATACACGTCTATGGATCATACAGGTTTACAGATATCCTACAGGTCACACAGGCCATACAGGTCTGCAGGTAATACATGTCTACAGCTCATATAAGTCTACAAGTCATACAGATCTATAGTCTACATGTCGACAGGTTTACAGGTCCACAGGTCATATAGGTCTACAGAAATCATATCAAATATGTCTACAGGTTTGCTGGTCTTACAAGTCTACAGGTCATATAGGTCTACAGAAATCATATCAAATATTTCTAGAGGTTTGCCGGTCTTACAAGTCTACAGGTCCTAAAGATCTGCAGGTCGACAGGTTTGCAGGTCTACAATTCATACAGATATCATGTTATATATGTTTAAAAGTCCGCAGGTCATACAAGTCTACAGGTCGATAGGTTTACAGGTCTGAAAGTCATACAGATATATTATGTATGTCTACAAGTCTGCAGGTCATACAGATATGCAATTCGACAGGTTTACAGGCCTACAGGTCATACATATCTAAAGATCGATAGGTTAACAGGTTATAAATGTCATACAGGTCTACAGGTCATACAGATCTACAGGTCGACAGGTTAAAAGGTCATGCAGATTATATAAATTTGTAGGTCATACAATTCATACATATCTAAAGCTCATATAAGTCTACAGGTCATCTACAGGTTGACAGGTTAACAGGTTGACAGGTCATACAGATCTTCAGTTCGACAGGTTTACAGGTCTATAAGTCATACAGATATGATATATATGTCTGCAGGTTTCCAGGACATACAGGTCATACAGGTCTACAGGTCAGACAGATCTACAGGTTGACAGGTTTGCAGGTCTACAAGTCATACAGGTCTACATATATCATACAGGCCCAAAGGTTATACAAGTCTACAGCTCAGATAGGACTACAGGTAATACAAGTCATACATGCCTACACATAACATACATGTCGACAGGTTATACAGGTCTACAGGTCATCTACAGATAACGTACAGGCCATACAAGTGTACATATACACATCTACAGGTCATACGTGTCTACAGAAATATCATATCATTTAGCTACAGGTCATACAGCTCCACAGGTCGACAGGTTTACAGGTCTACAGGTCATACAAGTCATACAGTTGTACAGGTCAACAGGTTTACACGTCTACAGATCATACAGATATCATATCAAAAATGTGTACAAGTCTGCAGGTTATGCAAGTCTACAGGTCATCAAGGTCATACAGGTCTACAGTTCGACAGGTTAGCAGGTCATACAGGTCATATAGATTTTCAGGTCGTACAGGTCATGCAGCTCTACAGGTCACACACATCTACTGGTCGAACGGTTTACAGGTCTACCGGTCAACAGGTCATATAGGTCATACAGGTCTACATGTCACACAGATCTACAAGCCGACAGGTCTACTGGTCTGCAGGTCATACAGGTCTAAAAGTAATACAGATCTACAGGGCGACGGGTTAACAGGTCATACAGGTCATATAGTTCCGTAGGTCATGAGGTCATACAGGTCTAAAAGTAATACAGATCTACAGGGCGACGGGTTAACAGGTCATACAGGTCATATAGTTGCGTAGGTCATGAGGTCATACAGGTCTAAAGGTCCTACAGATATATAAGTCGACAGGTTTACATGTCTACAGGTCAAGAGATCAAACGGGTCATTTTAGTCTTCAAGTAATGCATGTCTAAAGTTCATGCAGATCTACAGGTCTACAGTTCATACAGGTTGTATAAGTTTATAGGTCATACAGGTCATACAGGTCATACAGGTCATACAGGTCATACAG
>JANJOY010000971.1:0-14791 GCA_038496675.1 Rachycentron canadum
TAAACCAGTCGCCTTAAGTCAGGGGACTCAGTCGGCCGCCTTAAGCCAGGGGACTAAGACGGCCGCCTTAAGCCGGGGGACTAAGACGGCCGCCTTAAGCCGGGGGACTAAGTTGGCCGCCTTAAGCCGGGGGACTAAGTCAGAGGACTAAGTCGGCCGCCTTAATCAGGGGGACTAAATCGGGGGACTAAGCCGGCCACCTTAAGCCGGGGGACTAAGACGGCCGCTTTAAATCGGGAGACTAGGTCGGCCGCCTTGAGCCGGGAGACTAAGTCGGCCGCTTTAAATCGGCCGCTTTAAGACGGCCGCCTTAAGCCAGGGGACTATCCCCCCTTAAACCGGCCGCCTTAAGCCGGGGGACTAAGCCGGCCGCCTTAAGCCGGGGGACTAAGCCGGCCACCTTAAACCGGGGGACTAAGCCGGCCGCCTTAAGCCGGGGGACTAAAATCCCCTAAATAGATCTTCGATTGATTCCACACCTGAACTTTCAAGAGCAGCAATAATCTGTTGTTGCGTGTCCTTGGACAGTCGGGGCAAAGTCTTAACGACCACGTCCTTTATTTCATCACCGATGGATGACGTGATCCTAAAATGTGGAGACAGAATGGTGAAGAGTTAGCAAAGACATACCCCAAACTAACTACTCAGGCAGTGGATAGTAATCAAGCAGCTCTCCAGGACTGACACAGTGGTTGGCCTCTTGCATTGGTGTCGTGTGATAAGCATTAATATAAGGTTGACAAACAGCCTGATATTCCTCAGTGATAAAGTACACTTCTGAATTCTTATCAATGACAATCTTTTTAATTTTTCCTACTACAAGGCCATCATCATTACAACCTACCACAACAAACACGTTGCTCTGATATGTTGTCCCTTTGACTGTTACATCATGACTAATAAGGGTATTTAGAGGATCACGGTTAAGATGAGCCACTGACCGTCTTATCTTATCATTGTAGTCTCCTATAATAAATTCAGTCGCCTTCTCTACCACAACATTTGGGGGGAATAGGGCCCCAGCACTCAAAAAAGACTGCAAGAGCTGATGTCTCTCAGCAAGGCTTCCACAGAGGTTTTTAAAGTTATGAAGCTTTCTTGCACACTGCTTGAAGTATGTATGTTTACTTTCAAATCTTAATGTCCACAGACGGATGAGTGGCCCAAAGTGAACAATGAGTTCTGGATAATGATTTAGGTAATGACGCTTAGGCTTCAGTGGATGATCCCTAAAAGTCTGCATTCTGGTTTGCAAATACTCTTCTATCAGGACTCTCAAATATGCTACCTGGACTGTGGAAATGTTTGGAGCACAAAGGTATAGACCAAAGTACTTCATGACGCTGGGGGAAATAAATGACTTTGTTAACCCCATAATCAGCAGATTTCAATGAAATTCTTATTTTGGAGTAAGAAACATTTAATGCCCCCACAGCATCAGTGTTTTAAGGTATGTGTTTCCATGTCACTGTGCTGTTTTGGGGTTAAAAAGAACAATTTCTAAAACAATTTGAAACTAAAAGGGATATGTAACATTGCATCTTTAAAGCTTAAGTAAGGACATTTTTTCTTTCTTTTGAGCCACTCATTCTGTTCCTATGCAGCTGCCTCACTAACTAGATGTGTGAAATCTGTCCATTATCTTTATCATTTATCCATCGGGGTCAGCGAGGGCCTGGAGCCGGCCTCATCGGACGTTGGGCGAGGGCGGGGTACAACCTGGACAGGACGCCAGTCTGTTGTCAACCACTGCACCACCGTGCCGCTCTAATGTATAAAATGTTCTGTCTAAGTCTGGTAGTTATTCTGATCTCAGTTTACAGCAGAGATACAATCAGCTGTTGTATCAAACAGAACATAAATACCCCTTAACAGGCCTCATCCAAATTTCAAATGAATCTCTTATTACTGCCTTCATTAACTCCTGCACACCATTTCCATGCTGTGCATATTCTGTATTGTTACCTGTGTTCTTGTCTGTATACAACATCTATTGCACGTCTGCCCGTCCTGGGTGAGGGATCCCTCCTCAGTTGCTCACCATGAGGTTTCTCTTTTTTTTTCCCTGTTAAAAGGGTTTTTTGTTTTGAGTTTTTCCTCAGTCGATGTGAGGGTCTAAGGGCAGAGGATGTTGTTATGATGCTATGTAAAGCCCTTTGAGACAAACTGTTTGTAAAAATGGGCTATACAAATAAAATTGCCTTGCCTTGCCTTGCTTATATCATTCATTTCTTACTCACAAGCTTCAAACTCTCACATGAGTAAGAAATGAATTCTTAAAAAGGATTGAGTTCATCTCTAAATCAATCCATAATTATTTTTCTACCTGAAAAAACTAGTTCATTTTTGGTGGTGTTTCAGGGAACATCCAATGTGGTGTGCACATTTAAACACAGGACCCAGCACTCCATCTACTTGTAATCATATGGTATTTACATTCAAAAGCTCCATGGCTTCAGTATCCTGCTTAGATCTAGTGATCAACTTTTAATTTCTGAAGGGTTAGGGTATGGACTTACCACAGTCGCTCTACATAGTGTTTCAGTTCAGTATAAGGGTTGGCATGTGATGTGAACAGAGATTGAGTAGTATCAAATAATTCACCAAGGGATGTAGGTCCTTGTTAAGCCCATCCAAGCCTTGTTCTTACTGCAGCTGGTGCTCCCTTCGGGTGTGATAAGGAATGGATTGTCTGACAACAAACAAACAAACATTATCATGTCAGATTGAGAATTGTCTCTCAGGGACTGAGGAAGCAGATATCTTGAGGTTTACAGTTCTTCCCTCTTCCCTCTCTCTCTGCTGTCTCACTGTGCGCAGCTCAAGTTTTTCTGGCTCTCCTTCCAGACCAAGATACTTAGCAGCACGTGGCAGCAGCATTGTACGCTCTGATCCATCATCTAAAATGGCATAAGTATCAAATGTCTTGTCCTTGTAAAGTCTTACTTTAAGCACTTTAAGTAGCACTTTGGGTGACAGGCTTTGTGGATGAATGTACAATACTCTAGATACTGTTTGATTTCTATTTACATCATGTAGTATGCCTAGGTGCTGGCCATTACATTTGGGACAGGGTTTTCTCAGAGTGCAGTCTGCCACTTTGTGATTTCTCCCACATTTCCAGCATCTACGTTCCTCCTTTAACCATTTTGCCACTTTTTCTGTAGTCAAGTCCTTTAAGCTTTGACAGTTTGTCAGGTAGTGGGAAGTTGACTGACAATATGCACATGGATACCTGGTTTGGGGTTGTGGGAGACTTCCTGATGCAGTTTTTCCAAATGAGGACTTAGAGTCAGCCCTGTGGAGAATGGTTGCTGAAGGAAATTTCAATCTCTGACCCGTATCGTTCCTTTGAACTGGAGATGCACTGATGCACCGCTTGACATTCTGCCTCTCCTTCAAGCCATGCAGACAAGTCAAAGTTAGAAACAAGCTCTACAGGAAGTTTGCTCAGCAATCGCTGAACATGTGATGCACAGGCTAATTCATCAGCACCCTCCTCTGACCTGAGTGACTGTAACATGCCCACCATTGACCTCACTCTAATAGCAAAGTTTTAAAATCCTTCAGCATCACCTCGAGCCAATTTAGGGAGATTCAGTATGGTCTGTATTTCTTTCAAGGCCATTTGGTGTGACTGACCGTACTGTCGCTCTAAAGCTGCCAGAGCTTTAGTGAAAGGTTGGGGGTCATGTGTGTATGAGAGGGCAATATGGCGGGCAGAGGGGAGCTGTAAATGATCCAATAGGATATTAAATTTGTACAACTCAGGTTCCTCTGCTGGTAGCAGGTTAGTCAAAGCCATCTTCAGCATTATGAACTCATGAGGGTTATCGTGGCTGAAATAAGGGAACGAGGGTTCCTCCACTCGTGTTGAGTACCTGGAACTCATAGTTTGCTGCACAGGGGCTAGTATGAAACAGTATAAACCAGTATGAACCAATGTAAACCAGTATAAACCAGTGTAAAGTGGTATAAACCAGCATGAACCAGTTCATAACGGTCCATACCGTGAATCTGCTTCTGGACTTACGGTGAGCATATTACGTCACTACGTCATTTCCTGCTTGCGCTTGTAGCACTCTGTAGCTGTGTTAGACTCTCTCAATCCTCTGTTTAGTTTTCTGTTAATTTAATCGCTTTAAGCACCACTGCACACTAAATGTAATATATTACTAAATGTATTATATTAAGCCTAGTTTCTATCACATAGGCCTATAACAGGACCTGTTAACCTGTAATAGTTGTAATACTTGTAGCCATACTAGCATACCAGCTGTGGCTGCTCTCGCCTCTCTTTCCGCTTCTCTCTCCACTTCTCCCTCCCTCTCCTGCTCTGTGTGCCTGATGTTCATTTACTCCTCTGCCTCCTTTACTTTAACTAGACCTCCTTCTGGGGAAAGCCTGGTCTGTTTAGGAGGGATGGCGCCCACCCTACTTTGGGTGGTGCATCCCTTTTATCTAGAAACAGAGCACATTCTGTTAGCCATCCTAACCCCTGACAAGCACCTGGAGTTCAGACCAGCAGGCAGAGCCGCAGTCTTACACGCCCCTCTGCAGGTGCCTTCGTGCTGTCACCCACCCAGTCATCCACCCAGTCCCCTTTCTGTCCCATAGAAACTGTGTCTGCCTGGAGGCTGTATAAGCCTAAACCCAAATCTGGAGTAGTCATTCATAGCAACTTAGTAAAAATCAAAACCACTGCTCCAGCAAACCAACCCAATAAAACTGTTAAATGTGGTTTGCTAAATATTTGATCTCGCCCTTCCAAGTCTCTCCTAGTGAATGATTTAATTACAAATCACCAATCATTCATCTATTAACCCTCACTGAAACCTGGTTGCAGCAGGATGAATATCTTAGTTTAAATAAGTCTCCCCCTCCTGGTTACATTAACTACCATGTGCCACGTGTCACTGGTAGAGGAGGAGGAGTGGCTGCAGTTTATCAGTAAAATCTGCTTATTAACCCTTGGCCTAATGTTTCATAGAATTCATTTGAAAGCCTCAAATGTCAGCTTCTCTCACCCTGACTGGAAAGCAGAGAAACCACTCTTACTTGCTGTTGTGTACCGTCCCCCCGCACTTTATTCCTTATATACACCTTAAGTTCTTAGAAGAATTCCCAGACTTTCTGTCAAACTTAGCAATGGAATCAGACAAAGTCATTGTAGTGGGTGACTTCAACATTCATGTGGATGTTGATAATTATTGTTGATGATGATTGTCTGGCTATTGTATTCAAGTTACTCTTAGATTCAATTGGCTTCTCTCACTGGGTAAATAAACCAACTCACTCCTTTAATCACGTCCTTGACTTAGTACTAACCTATGGGATAGAAGCTGAGCACATTACAGTTTTCCCTCAAAACCCTGTCCTGTCTGACCATTTTTTAATAACATTTGAATTTACCTTAACAAATTATGCTTTACTTGGGAAAAAGTCCCACTACAGTAGATGTTTATCTGATATTGCTGTCTCTAGATTTAAAGAGCTCATTCCAGCAGAGCTTGCCGCCACACCTAGTAGCATTACAATGGGCAGCTATGCTGATCTGACTCCCTTGCAGGTAGATTATCTTGTAGACAGCACTGCAGCAGCACTCCTTGGGACGCTCGATGCCGTAGCCCCTCTGAAAAAGAAGGTTATCAACCACAAGAGAATAGCTCCCTGGTACAGCCTGAACCTGTGCACCTTGCAGCAGAAGACCAGACGGCTGGAAAGGAAAACACATTCCAGCCATCGTGAGGAAGACCGTCAAGCCTGGAAGGATAGTTTAATAATATATAAAAAAGAACTTTGTAAAACCAGAAGCACGTACTATTCATCTTTAATAGAAAAGAATAAAAACAACCCCAGGTTCATTTTCAGCACCGTAGCCAGGCTGACCAAGAACCATAGTGCTGTTGAGCCATGCATCCCTCCGACTCTCAGCAGCAATGATTTCCTAAATTTCTTTACTGAAAAGATTGTGAATATTAGAGCAAGGATTGCCAATGATAGACCACAGATTGTAGTGCCTATAGAAGCATCTCCTAGACTTGATGCATGCCTTTAAAGCTTCTCCCCCATTGACCTGTCAGACCTAACTTCTGCAATTACCTCTTCTAAATCAGCCACATGTCTACTTGATCCAGTCCCAACAAGACTGCTCAAGGATGTCTTCCCCTTAGTTAACACCTCTATACTGAGCCAGATCAATCTTTCCTTAGTCATAGGTTATGTGCCACAGGCCTTTAAGGTGGCAATTATGAATCCCTTACTTAAAAAGCCTTCTCTAGATCCAGGTGTGTTAGCAAATTATAGGCCCATATCCAACCTTCCCTATATCTCCAAGATCCTTGAGAAGGTGGTTCTAGAGCAGCTACACGAGCACCTGCACAGTAATGAACTGTTTGAAGCTTTCCAATCTGGATTCAGAGAACACCATAGCTTTGAAACAGCACTGGTAAAAGTCTCTAACGATCTTCTCATAGCTTCAGATAGAGAGCTTGTCTCTGTTCTTGTACTTCTGGACCTCAGTGCTGCATGTGACACTATTGACCACATCAAAACAGATTGTGTTTGGACCTAAACATCTCAGGGACACCTTTTCTTCGCTAATCTAGATGGCATGCTAATCTAGATGGCATCACCCTGAACTCAAGTATGACCGCAAGGAACCTTGGAGTAATATTTGACCAGGACCTTTCATTCAGCTCACACATAAAACACGTGACTAGGACTGCCTTTTTTCACCTGTGCAGCATAGCCAAGATTAGGAATATCCTCTCTCAGAGTGATGCTGAGAAACTAGTCCATGCATTTATCACCTCTAGGCTGGACTACTGTAACTCTCTGTTGTCAGGATGTCCGAAAAACAGCAAGGATATTGACAGGAGTTAGAAAAAGAGAACACATCTCTCCCACTTTAGCTTCTCTCCATTGCCTCCCTGTAGGATATCGAGTAGACTTCAAAATCCTTCTGCTGACTTGTAAAGTCCTTAATTGCAAAGCTCCATCCTATTTGAAAGACCTCATAGTCTCTTATTATCCTACCAGAGCACTTTGCTCCCAGAATGCAGGTCTGTTAGTGACACCCAGTATCTTTAAAAACAGACTGGGAGGTAGAGCCTTCAGTTATCGGGCTCCTTTACTGTGGAACCTGCTCTCTTCACGGGTCAGAGAGGCAGACACCCTCACTACGTTTAAGCCTAGGCTTAAAACCTTCCTCTATGACAGAGCTTTTAGTTAAGGCCGGTTCAGGTAGCTCTGAACCATTTTTATGCTGCTATAGGCTTAGACTGCTGGGGGACACATCAGATTACATGGAGCTCTCTCCTCTCCTCTCCTTTCCCATATTTTGAATTATCATTTTCATTATCTGCTGCACTTTGTAGTTTGGCCTTAGTGTCTCGCTCTCTCTTTATTTGTGTTTTCCATATTTCCACTGAAGCTCCATCTCTCTCTCCACCAACCGCCTATTGCAACATCTATTGCACATCTGCCCGTCCTGGGTGAGGGATCCCTCCTCTGTTGCTCACAATGAGGTTTCTCTTTTTTTCCCTGTTAAAAGGGTTTTTTGTGCTCAACTGCAATGAAACCTGAGGAAAACCGTATAAACAGTAGAAAACCATTATAAACCAGTGTAAAACCAGTATAAACCAATATGAACAAGTATAAACCAGTAGGAACCAGTATATATCAATGGAAACCAATGGAAACCTATATGAACCAGTATAATCCAGTATAAACCAGTACAAACCGGTATAAACAGATATAAACTAGTATAAACCTGCATGAACCAGTTTAAACCGGTATAAACTGGTATAAACAAGTATAAACTATTATAAACCAGTATGACCCAGTATGAACCAGTATAAAACGGTACAAACCAGTATAAACCAGTATAAACCAGTTTAAACCATTATGAACCAGTATGAACCAATATAAACCAGTGTAAAACCAATATAAACCAGTGTAAAACTATTACAGACCAGAAAGAAACCAGTATAAACCAGTGTGAACCAGTATAAACTGATATAAAAGGTATGACCCAGTATAAATGGTACAAATCAGTATAAACCAATATATATCAGTATAAACCAATATATAACAATATAAACCAGTATGAACCAGTTTAAACCGGTATAAACTGGTATAAACCAGTATAAACCATTATGAACCAGTATAGACCAGTGTAAAACCGGTATAAAGCAGTATTAATCATTATAAACCATTATGAAACAGTGTAAACCAGTATAAACCAATATAAACCAGTATTAACCAGTATGATCTGGCATGAACCGGTATAAACCGGTCTGGACTGGTATGAACCTGTATGAACCGGTATAAACCAGTATGAAATGGTATGAACTAGTATAAATCGGTAAAAACCGTTATAAACCAGTATACACCAGTGTAAAACCAGTATAAACTGGCATGAACCTGTATGAACCGGCATAAACCGGTATGAAATGGTATAAACCAGTATGAACCAGGATAAACCAGTGTAAAACTGGTAAAAACCAGTATAAATCAGTATGAACCAGTATACACCAGTATAAAGCAGTGTAAACCGGTATAAACCAGTATAAACCAGAATGAACAAGTATAAACAGGTACAAACCTGTTCAACCCTGAATGCACCGGAATAAACCAGTATAAACCAATGTAAACCAGTATGAACAGGTATAAACCAGTATAAACTGGTATAAACCGTTCAAACTGTTTTTTATTGGTTTACATTGGTTCATACTGGTCCATACCGGTTTATACCGGTTCACATTGGTTTATACTGGTTTATATTTGTTCATACTG
Organism: Rachycentron canadum; assembly: GCA_038496675.1. NCBI lineage: Eukaryota > Metazoa > Chordata > Actinopteri > Carangiformes > Rachycentridae > Rachycentron > Rachycentron canadum. The sequence continues at coordinate 8,800 of JANJOY010000971.1, forward strand.
GTGCGCACTGGTTTATATTGCTTTATGCTGGTTAATTCTCGTTTACACAAGTACACTTGTTCATACTTGTTTATATTGGTTTACATCGGTTTATACAGGTTCATACTGGTTTATACTGGTTTACAGTATAAACCAGTATACACACACACTGACTAACGGCCTTTTGTTGGTCCGTCACAGTCACTTGACTGTGGTTCAATCTTCTCCAGACCTTAGCTTTCCCATATCTGTTATCACATGCTGTTTATTTCACTGCACTTTCCTGCTTCTTTGCTCTCTGGTTAGATGCTAAACTGCATTTCACTGTAATGACAATAAATTTGAATCTCATCTCATTTTTACCCTTAAGATTCTGTCATTTTTTCCGTCTTTTTTCTTGCAATTCTTTATTATTAAAACGTAACACCAATTGCTCCCATATACGTCTCTCTTCAGATGCACTTTTGAAACATTTGAACCCCACCCTTGCAAACCCTGGGCCAGAGGCAGACACCTTCTCCCCCATCAGCACAGCCCAGTGATGGAGCAGCATCAGGTCTCCTGTCCCCTCCACCTCAGCACAATGTGCTGTAGGACACATTATGCAGCTACATTCTGCAGATTTCATTTACAGTTAATATGATTTTGTTTGTGCAATCATTTCTAATGTCTTTGCTGGTTTCTTTAATGTCTTATTTTGTGCAATGCCTTATTTGTATTGTATTCACAATTTATTCTGTGTCATTTGTTTCTAATACTGTTTTTACTTAGTTTTGTTTGTAGATATCTCAACTCTCTTTCATTTCTCAAATGCCAGAAAAAGCTGTCGCAAACCAATTATGCAATCATCCGCAAAAGAACGTTTGAAGATTAGTCCGGATTTAGAGCACATCGTAGCACAGAAACAGCAGTGGTGAAAGTTAGCAATGACCCTCTAATGGCATCAGACAACAGACTGGCCCCCATACATGTGGTGTTGGATCCCATTATTAACATGTACTTGGGATTAAAGAAAGTGCACTAGGCACAGTGCCTAAGACAACTTAATTGACTTCAGGCAGAGAAAGTGGTCAGTAAAGCTCCAGACGGTGGCAGTAATGCGACATTAAGAATGGCAGCTGCAGCCAAATCCACAAAAGAAGAAGAGGAGGAGGCGGAACAAGAAAACAGGAACCAGCTGTCAAAAAAGTAGCTGAAGTGTAAGCAACGGATCAGTGACAGGTATTTTTTTTTTTAAATAGACGTTATCTTAAAAAACATTTGGTCGCTATTTATGGGTCGGCATGATTTCCAGAGAATATCTTTTTATTGGCTAAGGTGATTGTAGCCGTGACTGTCGGTGCTGTGGTCGAAGAGCCTGCAGATGCTAACCCAACGCTTAACTGCGTGAGCTTACAGCCTAGCTTGCTAACTAACGTAGGTAGATGGCTACAAAACTAAGTTAACATTTAATTAGCTTAACACTGTTTATGTGAATCAATTATACTGCATAATGTCAGTCTAGTCAACAGTTAGCTGACCAGCAGCTATTCAGACAAGGCTAACGTTAGCTAGAAAAGTAATTATTGTAGTTGTCGTCATTGTTGACATGTCCTGCGCCAGCTAACTACAACCACAGGCTAACTAATGTTGGCTAATGCGCTAACAGTCAGAGCTACTTCTTTGACTGTAACTTATTATGTGATATGCAATGACTTTAGCTTAATATATAATAACTCTGGTTCTTTCAAATGCTGCGTGACACGTAAGGATCAGAGAAAACCCCACTTCGTTTAACTGATATGTTACTGACAGTATTAGGAGCTTAACAGTAAATGTAATGGTGATGCTAACGTTAGTCAACAATAGTAATTGGAACCGGAAGAGTTTGGGTGTTTTCAGAAGCAGCGTGTGTTCACTTTGTTTTGTTGTCGCAGACATTTTTCCAGAGATGTCCAGAGCTTGTGTACAGCACTGACCGGTTGGCTGCCTGTGACTGAACACACCCGCGAAGATGCCTGCAGTGTCCACCGGGGTCAAAGAGCTGTATCTGTCCACATCTCTGGGAGACCTCAATAAAAAGGCTGAAATAAAGCCAGACAAGACGAGCACCAGAAGGTAACCTCAGGTGTCATGTTTACAGTTATCAGCTAATACAATATCATTTAGGATGTAGATTATTTTTCTCAAACACCTAAACTTTGTGGAATTTTTTTTTTTTTTTTAAATGTGTGAAAGTTTGATCCAACCAACAGTTCAAAAGCAAACACTACTCAGTTTGTTGTGATTATATGAGGGGAAAAAAAACCTTAAATCGTCTTGTCCTTCACATGATTAATATTTTTTTTTTCAACAAAATTAGTTGTAGATTATTTTTCTGTTGTTTGATTGATAACTCGACTAATCCATTCAGGTTTTGTTTGGTTTTGTATCAAGTGGTATCAACCCACCAAGGCATATGTGACATATGTAATTAAAAGCCCTTTAAAATACACTCATAATACAGAGAAACTATGTATTTGACTCTGCTCTTCTAGCGCCATGAGATTTGGGAAAAGAGATGGGGATAACGCACAATAAAAGTAGTCCATCAAACATAAAGCAAGGACATTACAATCACATGGGTTTGAAAGTATTTTTTCTTTTGCTGTGTTGCAGCTATGTTCAGAGTGCCTGCAAAATCTTCAAGGCGGCGGAGGAGTGTCGTCTGGACAGAGATGAGGAGAAGGCTTATGTTCTTTACATGAAGTATTTAACAGTATATGACATCATCAAGAAAAGACCAGAGTTCAAGCAGCAACCGGTATGGTTAATAATTATAAATCTGTAACTTGAGTTCAGAGTATTTTATTATCAAAATAAAGGTTTACTGTGTCTAATTTAAAGACTCGTAATGTGGAAATGTAGCTCTTTTAAAGTAACCATTTTCTATTCCAATGTACTAAGGAGTATTACATGACCATGCTTGGCCCAACCAGCTTCAAGAAAGCCATTGAAGAAGCAGAGAAGCTTTCTGAAAGCCTTAAACTCAGGTTAGATGTTTTAACTGTTGTACAAAGCATTGTTATTGAATGAGTTGTAAAATAGGACATGATTATGTAATTGTATTTCTTAACAGGTATGAGGAAGTTGAGGTTCGAAAAAAACTTGAAGAGAAGGAAAGACAAGAGGAAAAGAAAAGAAGAGAGGAAATAACAGAGAAAGATGGTGGGCGGGCCTCTCCAAAAGCATTATCAGCAACCAAGAAGGACAGCAAAAAGGTAGAAACATTGTCATTATATTGTATCTGTGCACTAAAACATGTTCACATGTGGCAGATACTTAATGAAACTCACTACAGAATATGTACATATCATCTACAGAGTTTGTGATTGGTTTTACTGAATTTACTGAAAAAAATCATGTACAATGATTATGATACCTTTTTAAATTGAGGTGTTGTTATTACAACAGCACATTTAGTAGTCAAGTAGAACAATCAGGATTATGTAACTGCGGTCATAAATTGGGTCACCCTCACAAAAGACCTGACCTATAGCTGAGAATAAATTTTGCAACTGGATGTGTAGGCTGCAATTAAGGTTTGAGGCTTGTAAAACTTTTACCACATATTTATTGCCATTATTTATTTAAGAATAAAGTACTAATAATGTATCTGATTAAAGCCTTCAGACATTTTTCTCAAATCACCGTTGTTTATGTTGAGATGATTGACATTGTGTCTATTTTTTGTTTTGTACGTCAGCTAAAAGGAGAGCAGAAAGAATTGAAGAATGCAACCTCAAAAGGTAACCCATATAACCCAAAATAAGCCTGATAGATCTGTGTAGTTCTTTCTGAGATATTGGAAAATTGAAAATCATTCTTCACCACACTGGTTTTTTAATCAGTTTTTGTCTTGTGTTGATTTGATGACCTTTTATCTTACAGCTTCGGTACCATCTGGCGGAATCACAGCTGAGAAACTTTTCCACATGATGAAGGACCAGACAATTACAATAATTGTTATGGATGCCCGCAGCCACAGGGACTTTGAAGAGTCCCACATTCAGGTCCCTGCCCAGACGTGCATCAGTGTGCCTGAGGAGGCCATTAGCCCAGGGTGAGAATGGGATTTGGAGAAAGGGCTTCATATTTGATTGCTTCATCTGTCACTGCATTCGTAGTCTGGTTTTTGGATCGATAATATGAATTAATGCCTTCTCTTATTTCCATTTGTTAGCTTGTTTTTCCATTAACCATGGATGTGTCATCAACTATGAAACAATGAAAGAAAGTCAACTTCTAAATCTGATCTGACCTTTTCAGAATCACTGTGAATCAAATTGAGACAAAGCTACCAGAGGTGTCTAAAGAGCAATGGAGGCGGCGGGGGTTTGTGGACTATATAGTGTTGGTGGACTGGTTCAATTCTGTCACTGACCTTACACTGGGCACCACGTTGCAGAGCCTCAAAGATGCCCTCTATAAGGTAAGTGATGGTGGGTTGGTGTTTATGTTTCTGCTTATGTGTGACTCTTTTCTGAGCAATGATGTGTTTGCACACTCCGCAGTGGGACAGCATGACCATCCTGCGTAGTGAGCCACTGGTGCTGGAGGGGGGCTATGAGAACTGGCTATTGTTTTACCCCATGTACACAACCAATGCTAAAGTTCGGCCCCCTAGACAGAATATCATCAGTACCCTCCCTCAGTGTGAGTATCGCTATCACACCTGCACAAAGCATACATGTTACAGCTTTGGCACTGTAACAATTATTGGCCCTGGTCAGCAGCATCCAAAAAATCTGACATTTTAGGACATTATGAAAGCAAGCAAATAAAATATGTCAAAAGTTATCAAAATTTCATACCTTCAAATTCACAATATGTATTTACTGTATTTCTAAACATCATGTCCCACCCTTTCTTGTTTTCTGTGAAACTGATCCCAGATCTATTACCAGCATTAAGATTTTTTTTTTCACAAAGAAAGTCTTTAATGTAATCAGACTTTTTATTGTTCTGACAAACAATTGTTCCCTAGATTTATGTATTTTCTTTGCTGAATTTAACAGTGAACTTCAGCTATCCATCCTTAGAGGAACCAAAGCCTCCAACCCCACCTCAACCAGAGCCTGAGATCATACCTGAGCCTCAGGAACCCTCAGTTCCTGTACTGGTGAACGGAGTGACACCAGCAGACCCCCCCACATCTAAAACTTCCATGGTGACTGACAGGTTGCCAGACACTGTTGATTCTCCTGTCAAAGTGTCCACAAATTCTGCTGTTGATCTTAATAAGAAGGGCCCTGCTGCAGGCACATCCATCCAGTCACCCACATCAGCCAAGGCCTTACCACAGGTAAAGAATCAACCTTGATAACTAGTAAAGCTTTTGTAGATAATAAAACATTAAGAAGTGTTTCTAAACATCACTCAAAGTTTTATGTTCCTTATAGTTTGACCGTGCCAAGAAACCCTCTGTCCGGGTGTCAGATGAGCCTAAGCCCAGCCAGAACGGTTCAGCAAAGGACTCCACCCAGAATGGTCCATTTGTTCCTGACCGCTCAGCCAAACCATCCTTCATACCCAACACTTCTTTGTCTAAAGAAGAACAAAGTCAAATACACTCCGAGGCGGTGGCAGTGATGGAGAAGGCAAAGCAAGAGCAGGAAAAACGCATCCAGGAGCGTCGTTTAGAGGAGGAGAGGCGGGACAAGGAACAGAAGGAGAAGGAGCTGAAAGAAAGGCTAGAAAGAGAAGAAAGTGAAATGAGACCGACTGAGGATGAGGAGATAAGATGTCAGGAGAAAAAGAGACTGGAAAGACAGAAGGCAGAAGAAGAGGAAGACAAAGAGAACAGGGCATGGGAGGAGAAAGAGAGGAGGGGAAAGGAGCAGAACTCGGACACGCCCTTGAAGAGCATGTCACTGGAATCACCAGCTCCCAACCATATTGTTAGTGAAATTAAGGTGAGTTAATTGTATTGTAATTGTAATATGTATATGTGTGTGTGTGTGTGTGTGTGTGTGTATATATATATATATATATA
>JANJOY010001006.1:0-10285 GCA_038496675.1 Rachycentron canadum
CTAATTTGGCCAGTTAAAGTTTCTGGAAAAAAACATCATTTGCCATCATTTATTTCATAAAGGTGTGTAAATGCCCTGCCACCCACTAATGTAAAACTCACACATCATGAAAAGTAACACATGAATAGGTGATTACTGAGGATTGGTGCCTTTTTGATTGAAAAGCCCATTAACAAGTGTGAGTTGCTGGGAAATTAGTCTCCGTAGCTACAGGTGTCCAATAATGTTTAACCAGTCCTCAGCTCCTGGGTATATTACACTGGACGCACTTTGTACCTAATGCGTATAATTACACATTATATTCATATACTGTCTATACACTTGATGTACTTTGAACACAACCTCAAAAACCCTGCTCAGGTAACAGATTCAATTCTGCAGAGACCAAACACTGGAGAAGCAGTTATAGATCCCTGCACACAAGCATGTACACACACACACACACACACACACACAGACAAGGTAATAACCTGTTCCTTTTTTCTGTAGCCAGTGGTCAAATCTCAACAGGAGCTGATTTAGACTCTTTCAATTAGAGCTGAACCTTAATAAGACGACTAACTCCCCTTTAACACCATTAGACGACTGATTCTACTAATAGGACCACTCACAGTGTGACTGATACACCCTCTGTGTGTGTGGAGGGGGGTGGTGGGGGTGGAGGGGGTGGGGGTGTTCAGAGTGATGGAAACAAGGTCCTGAAAAGATTTGAAAGTCTTATTTTTTTTATCTTCACAGAGTTACTGGACATCAACACTTGAAAATAGTTTGTATAATAATACATCTGAATAAAAAGATGATTGAATGAATAAATGAATGAATTGTGAATGACACAATTATGAAAGACATTCTTCCACTGTGTGGAATGGGAGTCACAAAAGGTCTGAGTGATGCACAAACAGATACTAACCTTCAAACCCCCTCGCCTCATACAACAGGAATGGATGAAGGACACTTTATGATTTAATTTGTGTGTGGCCTGTAACACCATGCAGCACTATGCAGGCAGAGCATGTACCAAACAACTGTCAACAAGTCTGGAAGCAGATGATCACAGTCAGAGTGCAACAAACCAACCCAGTGTGAAAACAGCCCAAGAAACACTTGTTCTGCCTCACGCTGAAAATGACTTAATACTGCCCTTTACCTAAGAGTCATGTAGCTTTTCAGACCAACTTAGCCTCAAGGTTCCACGTGTTCTGTCCAACCCACCGTGACGTCACACATCGGTTCGTGAGCTGCCATTTTAAAGCCTCCAGTGTGTAACAAGAACCATATTTGGAGGAGAAGGTGGAGCTGAGGGGTGAAGCCAGTGCTGAAGAGCCTTAACCCTTCATCCTCTCTAATGACCATCAGGGGGCGACTCCACTGGTTGTTAAAGGAGTCAGATTGTATTGAAGTCTATGGGAAAATGTCCCTACTTCTCCTTGATTTATTAGCTCAGTAAACGTTTTCCTAATGAGTTTATGGTCTCAGTCTCTAGTTTCAAGTCTTCAATACAACATGATGTTCATTTTTTAAATGATGGTCCATTTAGAGGAAAATAGACCAGAAAGCAGGGGATGGATTAGGGGGCGTGGCTAATATGATTGACAGACTGTACCACCCAATCAGGATAGAGAACAGAGCAGGTCAGCTCCACCCCTCACTCCTTCTCCTCCAAAGATGGTTTCTTCTGATTTAAAAAAAAACAAGATGGCTGAAAGACAAATGCCAAACTGGAGGCTTCAAACCAGCAGCTCACAGATTAATGGGTGGCATCAGTGTGGGTTGACACTGCACTTGGGAACGTTTGGTCTTTGGATTCCTTTGGGTTCATGTCTTTGTTTTGTGTTGAAATGCATCTGACTCTTTACGTGAAGCTTGTTATTTCTCGCTGCTCTTGACTGAAGCGAGGGGCCAGTGGAGAAACAAGCCGTTCTCCTCCTCGTCTCCACATGTGGTTGGATACATTAGACTCATGAGAGAACGTCCCTCTTTGTGCATTGATGGTGCATAACAGTAAATCAACAGCACATTAATGCAGAGACATTAGTTTGATTGTCATGAATAAATGAGTTTATGGCTGAAAGGACCATCAGCCTCTACAGTGACTTTTACACCATGTGAATGTCTTTGCAGCACAAAGTGCAATGTTTTTAATGCAGTGCACACATTTCAGTCAGCAAATCACATCCTGTCAGAAGAGCACACAACTGTGAGAGCCACAGTTTGGTGCACAGCAGGGACCAGGTCAGAGATAAGTCTCTGAAGACTGTTCAACAGGGTTTATGTCACAGTCTGGAGGGGGGAATGTGGAGTGTTTGGGCATCAGAGGAGCAAAAGGATCTACATGGTTTATAGGGATGAGGGAATGAAGAAAGTTTACATCTAGAAGTCTGAGGCCACGACACTTTAACGGAAAGTGGTGGATTTCACCCGTTACACTGTGGAGGTCCCCAGCTGAAGGAGTTCAGGTGTTGTCAGGTATTGTTCTCCAGTGATATTAAGCTCGAACAGGAGCTCAACAAGTGTGAAACTGAAGCTTGCAATTTACAAAGCAAGCTTTGTTTCGATGTGGATACAGGAGGTCAAAGTGGTGGACGACAGAGTAAGGACTGTTCCAAAGAGGGAGTTCTGGAATTTGATCTGGATGCATCCTGGACTTGGGAGTTTTCTGGATATATTGGAGGGATTATATCTCCCGTGAGTCCTGGGGACATTTTGGGAAGATATATGTCTGGGCCATCTTGTGTAGTCTCCAGATCTCAAAGCGACCTGGACCTAAACAGAGGAAATGGATAAAGAGAAAGATGGTTTATGTCTTAGATTTCACAGAATACCTTTCATCTTTCAGTCACCAGTTAAAACTTTATTCCATGACAGTTTGTGTTTAAAGATGCAGATAAAGTTCAGCAAGAGTTCAGGATTAGTATAAGAAGTATTTACTTTTATTCTGGCTGCGTCTGTCGACTGCAGAGCAAAAACAGACGCCCATTCCACTCCCTAATTTTAGATATTTAAGCGCATGTTTGCATTCGGTGTCTTGATGCCACAAATGATGTTTAGCTATTTAGAGAGCAGAGCGTGGCTCCACAAACAAGTGGAAAAGCTGTTTTCATGGTGATGGCTAAGAAGCACCCACTTCTTTCCATCATTCCCTCTCTATCTCTGGCTTTTTATCCCTTCACTGGTGCGAACGTGAAACAGTCAAAACAAGAAACAAACACAAACAACATTTCACTCATGCAAATTGTGCCTTTTAGTCTTTGTCTGCTAATTTTAATGGAAGAACCATTTAAAAAATACCTGCAGAGGAGAGACAGGCTAGTCACTGGGGAGCTCATGAATTTAAAGGATTGGTTCATCAGATAGGTCCAAAAATTGTTTTCATTTATAACATGTATTAAAGACATTTGTATAATATATATAATATATAATGATTATATATTATATATATTATACAAATGCCTACATACATACTCATCAAAACATAATGTACAATAAAGCAGTCTTGCTCGGGCCCTCACACCCTCAGCATTTCACCATAAGATGAAATTATTCACCAGGCCTGATGAATGTGCAAAGGTTTTGAGTTTTGAGAACATGAGACAGGCCTCAAAAAAGGCAAATCATTTTTATTAAGGAATTAAAAAAAACACAACTGTTTTAACTGGGTCCTCACACCAGTCAGTCCTAAATACACAGTATCTGCTCCAGGTGGGAGTCAAACAGCCAAACTATCAACACAAATATAGACCCAGAGTCACCTCACAGGCTTCATATTCCCAATAAACACATTTGCTGTAAAACAGACACAATACATCTGATTATGTCAAGATGTTGTCAAATTGATCGACCCATCAGTCCACCTTAATGGTCTGGTTGTGTTTAAAACCACCTTTTTGCAAATGTTGTGAGAGGAAAGGTTTTGTAGAAGAGGTAACAACAAAACTCCATCTTCCCTGCAGACAGAGATACATCCGGCCACATGCTCGTGTTTCTTCTGGCCCAGAATAATCCCCCTGGTCCAACAGCTCAGGTCTGCTCATGGAACCGTGCTGTGTAGTCGGCCAGAGGTTTTATTTTATTATCACTATAGTCAGTGTTGCTGTATCATGTTTAAATATTACCTGCAACAGTTTTTAACTCTGTCTGTGCGTCTTTGTTTCCTCTGCTAACCTCAGGGTGCTCTGCTTTCTAGGCATAAAATTATTCAAATCACTACAAGTCCAGCACTAATTAAGGTACCAACACACACATAAACAAACACACAAGAATCACATTGGTACGCAATACAGACATCTGCACAAGCAGATGAGGTGAGTGAGCGGATGGACTCATCCATGCATGTAACCACAAGACCAGCAGGAGAGCACAAGTACACACAAACACACACACACACACACATGCACACACACAAACAGAAACATTATTAAAATGCAGAAACTAGGAGACATACTCACACGCACACAGTGAGCTATCCCATGTCATTGCAGTAGGATTTAATTAAAAGGTGTCGAGTTTAATGAGGCTGAAGTTACTGCAATCGGTCAATGTAACGCACACACACACACACACACACACACACACACAGCAGCAAATAAAGCAAACAGACATACAGATTAATGCAAATTGTACAAAAAAAATTACCACCAACAAAAAAAACAAGAAGCAACAAAATTCGAAATCATGTCAATAAAATAAAGATACTTGATGCCATCCTGTGTCGACTCACACACATCATCCTGAAACACACACACACACAGACACACACATTTCACGTTTACATTTCTGGTGTGTTGACGTCATAGATGACCTTGTCCTCCATCGTCTGTAACTCTTTTTATAATAATTCTGATTTTTTTTTTTTACCAAGCAACACGTTTTTGAAGATACTGACATGACCTCTGACAGATGACGTGAATAACAATGATTATCTCGTTACCATGGCACCTGTCAGCAGTGGTCCGACGGATCATGTTTTCATTTACATCACATGTAAGAGCCACTGGAGTGCCCCATGGTTCAGTTCTGGGACCCCTCCTCTTTGTGCAACAGCTACAATGACGACACCCAGTTATACTGTCTGTCGTTCAGACAGGGTCCAGATACAACAGCTCACCTTCAAAGGTCGAGAGGAGTCCAGGCCTCCACGCGTCAGGACGTTTTGGCGGCAGAAGGGGAACCAACACAATATTGTGTTACACTTTGAAATAGGCAAGACTGGACCCACAACGCACACATAGAAACTCAGAGACAGTTTCACCAGTTTATTTGCACAGTCAATAACAAAGAACTGGACGGGGCTATGAGGTGGAGCAGCCCGATGAGACAGGTTGGGTTCTGGTGTTTACTCGAGTCTCTCTGTATGGAGGTGGGGGGACACTGGTCGAGGGTTTGGGATAAATCCAGTGTTGGGCAGGTGGCGGCACGCAGAGATCCAGGACCAGAGATTAACGTGGCTGGAGCTGAGCAGGTGAGTAACTGGTAGACCTGAGGTTAGAGCAGGGAACAGGGACAGTTCCTAACATATTAGGCTGGTGGTCATTATGTTATGACTGAGCTGTGTATTTTTTATGATGATGTGTTACTACATATATACAGTTGGGTTCAAAGACCACTTCCCCACTGAGGGAGATACATGCTGAGCGGTTTTCTTCAGAAAAACAGAGAAGGCTTCATCCAGTACTGGACTCAGGACTCCCTGCTGCTTACAGAGGAATTCAGGCACTAATTTGGCCAGTTAAAGTTTCTGGAAAAAAACATCATTTGCCATCATTTATTTCATAAAGGTGTGTAAATGCCCTGCCACCCACTAATGTAAAACTCACACATCATGAAAAGTAACACATGAATAGGTGATTACTGAGGATTGGTGCCTTTTTGATTGAAAAGCCCATTAACAAGTGTGAGTTGCTGGGAAATTAGTCTCCGTAGCTACAGGTGTCCAATAATGTTTAACCAGTCCTCAGCTCCTGGGTATATTACACTGGACGCACTTTGTACCTAATGCGTATAATTACACATTATATTCATATACTGTCTATACACTTGATGTACTTTGAACACAACCTCAAAAACCCTGCTCAGGTAACAGATTCAATTCTGCAGAGACCAAACACTGGAGAAGCAGTTATAGATCCCTGCACACAAGCATGTACACACACACACACACACACACACACAGACAAGGTAATAACCTGTTCCTTTTTTCTGTAGCCAGTGGTCAAATCTCAACAGGAGCTGATTTAGACTCTTTCAATTAGAGCTGAACCTTAATAAGACGACTAACTCCCCTTTAACACCATTAGACGACTGATTCTACTAATAGGACCACTCACAGTGTGACTGATACACCCTCTGTGTGTGTGGAGGGGGGTGGTGGGGGTGGAGGGGGTGGGGGTGTTCAGAGTGATGGAAACAAGGTCCTGAAAAGATTTGAAAGTCTTATTTTTTTTATCTTCACAGAGTTACTGGACATCAACACTTGAAAATAGTTTGTATAATAATACATCTGAATAAAAAGATGATTGAATGAATAAATGAATGAATTGTGAATGACACAATTATGAAAGACATTCTTCCACTGTGTGGAATGGGAGTCACAAAAGGTCTGAGTGATGCACAAACAGATACTAACCTTCAAACCCCCTCGCCTCATACAACAGGAATGGATGAAGGACACTTTATGATTTAATTTGTGTGTGGCCTGTAACACCATGCAGCACTATGCAGGCAGAGCATGTACCAAACAACTGTCAACAAGTCTGGAAGCAGATGATCACAGTCAGAGTGCAACAAACCAACCCAGTGTGAAAACAGCCCAAGAAACACTTGTTCTGCCTCACGCTGAAAATGACTTAATACTGCCCTTTACCTAAGAGTCATGTAGCTTTTCAGACCAACTTAGCCTCAAGGTTCCACGTGTTCTGTCCAACCCACCGTGACGTCACACATCGGTTCGTGAGCTGCCATTTTAAAGCCTCCAGTGTGTAACAAGAACCATATTTGGAGGAGAAGGTGGAGCTGAGGGGTGAAGCCAGTGCTGAAGAGCCTTAACCCTTCATCCTCTCTAATGACCATCAGGGGGCGACTCCACTGGTTGTTAAAGGAGTCAGATTGTATTGAAGTCTATGGGAAAATGTCCCTACTTCTCCTTGATTTATTAGCTCAGTAAACGTTTTCCTAATGAGTTTATGGTCTCAGTCTCTAGTTTCAAGTCTTCAATACAACATGATGTTCATTTTTTAAATGATGGTCCATTTAGAGGAAAATAGACCAGAAAGCAGGGGATGGATTAGGGGGCGTGGCTAATATGATTGACAGACTGTACCACCCAATCAGGATAGAGAACAGAGCAGGTCAGCTCCACCCCTCACTCCTTCTCCTCCAAAGATGGTTTCTTCTGATTTAAAAAAAAACAAGATGGCTGAAAGACAAATGCCAAACTGGAGGCTTCAAACCAGCAGCTCACAGATTAATGGGTGGCATCAGTGTGGGTTGACACTGCACTTGGGAACGTTTGGTCTTTGGATTCCTTTGGGTTCATGTCTTTGTTTTGTGTTGAAATGCATCTGACTCTTTACGTGAAGCTTGTTATTTCTCGCTGCTCTTGACTGAAGCGAGGGGCCAGTGGAGAAACAAGCCGTTCTCCTCCTCGTCTCCACATGTGGTTGGATACATTAGACTCATGAGAGAACGTCCCTCTTTGTGCATTGATGGTGCATAACAGTAAATCAACAGCACATTAATGCAGAGACATTAGTTTGATTGTCATGAATAAATGAGTTTATGGCTGAAAGGACCATCAGCCTCTACAGTGACTTTTACACCATGTGAATGTCTTTGCAGCACAAAGTGCAATGTTTTTAATGCAGTGCACACATTTCAGTCAGCAAATCACATCCTGTCAGAAGAGCACACAACTGTGAGAGCCACAGTTTGGTGCACAGCAGGGACCAGGTCAGAGATAAGTCTCTGAAGACTGTTCAACAGGGTTTATGTCACAGTCTGGAGGGGGGAATGTGGAGTGTTTGGGCATCAGAGGAGCAAAAGGATCTACATGGTTTATAGGGATGAGGGAATGAAGAAAGTTTACATCTAGAAGTCTGAGGCCACGACACTTTAACGGAAAGTGGTGGATTTCACCCGTTACACTGTGGAGGTCCCCAGCTGAAGGAGTTCAGGTGTTGTCAGGTATTGTTCTCCAGTGATATTAAGCTCGAACAGGAGCTCAACAAGTGTGAAACTGAAGCTTGCAATTTACAAAGCAAGCTTTGTTTCGATGTGGATACAGGAGGTCAAAGTGGTGGACGACAGAGTAAGGACTGTTCCAAAGAGGGAGTTCTGGAATTTGATCTGGATGCATCCTGGACTTGGGAGTTTTCTGGATATATTGGAGGGATTATATCTCCCGTGAGTCCTGGGGACATTTTGGGAAGATATATGTCTGGGCCATCTTGTGTAGTCTCCAGATCTCAAAGCGACCTGGACCTAAACAGAGGAAATGGATAAAGAGAAAGATGGTTTATGTCTTAGATTTCACAGAATACCTTTCATCTTTCAGTCACCAGTTAAAACTTTATTCCATGACAGTTTGTGTTTAAAGATGCAGATAAAGTTCAGCAAGAGTTCAGGATTAGTATAAGAAGTATTTACTTTTATTCTGGCTGCGTCTGTCGACTGCAGAGCAAAAACAGACGCCCATTCCACTCCCTAATTTTAGATATTTAAGCGCATGTTTGCATTCGGTGTCTTGATGCCACAAATGATGTTTAGCTATTTAGAGAGCAGAGCGTGGCTCCACAAACAAGTGGAAAAGCTGTTTTCATGGTGATGGCTAAGAAGCACCCACTTCTTTCCATCATTCCCTCTCTATCTCTGGCTTTTTATCCCTTCACTGGTGCGAACGTGAAACAGTCAAAACAAGAAACAAACACAAACAACATTTCACTCATGCAAATTGTGCCTTTTAGTCTTTGTCTGCTAATTTTAATGGAAGAACCATTTAAAAAATACCTGCAGAGGAGAGACAGGCTAGTCACTGGGGAGCTCATGAATTTAAAGGATTGGTTCATCAGATAGGTCCAAAAATTGTTTTCATTTATAACATGTATTAAAGACATTTGTATAATATATATAATATATAATGATTATATATTATATATATTATACAAATGCCTACATACATACTCATCAAAACATAATGTACAATAAAGCAGTCTTGCTCGGGCCCTCACACCCTCAGCATTTCACCATAAGATGAAATTATTCACCAGGCCTGATGAATGTGCAAAGGTTTTGAGTTTTGAGAACATGAGACAGGCCTCAAAAAAGGCAAATCATTTTTATTAAGGAATTAAAAAAAACACAACTGTTTTAACTGGGTCCTCACACCAGTCAGTCCTAAATACACAGTATCTGCTCCAGGTGGGAGTCAAACAGCCAAACTATCAACACAAATATAGACCCAGAGTCACCTCACAGGCTTCATATTCCCAATAAACACATTTGCTGTAAAACAGACACAATACATCTGATTATGTCAAGATGTTGTCAAATTGATCGACCCATCAGTCCACCTTAATGGTCTGGTTGTGTTTAAAACCACCTTTTTGCAAATGTTGTGAGAGGAAAGGTTTTGTAGAAGAGGTAACAACAAAACTCCATCTTCCCTGCAGACAGAGATACATCCGGCCACATGCTCGTGTTTCTTCTGGCCCAGAATAATCCCCCTGGTCCAACAGCTCAGGTCTGCTCATGGAACCGTGCTGTGTAGTCGGCCAGAGGTTTTATTTTATTATCACTATAGTCAGTGTTGCTGTATCATGTTTAAATATTACCTGCAACAGTTTTTAACTCTGTCTGTGCGTCTTTGTTTCCTCTGCTAACCTCAGGGTGCTCTGCTTTCTAGGCATAAAATTATTCAAATCACTACAAGTCCAGCACTAATTAAGGTACCAACACACACATAAACAAACACACAAGAATCACATTGGTACGCAATACAGACATCTGCACAAGCAGATGAGGTGAGTGAGCGGATGGACTCATCCATGCATGTAACCACAAGACCAGCAGGAGAGCACAAGTACACACAAACACACACACACACACACATGCACACACACAAACAGAAACATTATTAAAATGCAGAAACTAGGAGACATACTCACACGCACACAGTGAGCTATCCCATGTCATTGCAGTAGGATTTAATTAAAAGGTGTCGAGTTTAATGAGGCTGAAGTTACTGCAATCGGTCAATGTAACGCACACACACACACACACACACACACACACA
>JANJOY010001018.1:0-10141 GCA_038496675.1 Rachycentron canadum
ATACATACATACATACATACATATATATATATACATACATATATATATGATATACATATATGATATATATATATCATATATAAAGTTTTCATGTAGGCTTTTATATATATATATATATGTGTGTGAAGATATGACGATTAGGTGTAAGGATTAGGTGTGCATAATGGTGCATCTTTTCCCTACACTTCTGTCAATAATGAATTGTTCACTGTAGAAAATGTGTTTATTTCAAGACTCTTAAAACTTGTTTTTTTCTGTCTACAGTACCTCCCACAGATGAAGGTAGCTGTAATTGGGAAGCAATGTTTGTTGTCATAGTTGTGTAGTCATAATATATTTTACAGAACAAATGCATTTTGAAACAGAAGACGACATAGCTGGCTGTTCCAGCCCTGTTCTTAGTGTGCTTCCATAATTGGTGTGTCAGTGACTATTATAGCTTTGAACATGTAGCATGCTGAGAGCAATGTTAAATACACTTCGCACTAGACGGCAGAATGCAGGGACTTGATATTATATTACCATCCAAATGTGCAATCTGCACTCATCCTCATCTCCCAAGTGTGTATGAAATGTACAGAAAGGTACTTTACCGTGAAGCTCACACTTCAGCAACCTACTCACAGCCCTTTATGTAACCAACTTGCTCTAATCCTGTCATTTGGGTGTAGTACCTTTATTTCAATTATTCATTTTCACTCACCTAGTAACTTGCTACATGTGGCTACAGTCTTTAAAAATTAATATTCACAACTTTGGCACAGATTTCAAATGTATGTGAAGGTGCACAGACCTTTATGAGAACTCAAGAGCATGATAAACTTTAATTAACACAACAAAGAGGAGCAGTTATTGTAAGCACAATTAACTGACAACTTTTTTGTAAAACACAAGTATCCAATTTATATGAAGTTCTGTTTTTTTTCCAGGCTTTCTTTATATACAGAAAAACAGCAATGATGTAGATTTGTTGTTAGCAAGGTAAGAATGTCGGTAGGAGCTCATTAAAATAGCTCCACCACATTATAAGTCTTGTTGCAGTGGAAGACTTTGATCCAATTAAGCGTGATATCAGCAGTCCAAGGTAGACTGAGTTGTGTGCTCTATCTGAAAATCCAGTCTCTCGCTTAAATTGAAGAAAATGAAAAAAATGGGTCCCACCATCTGTATTTGTCCCAGACTCTAAGATCAAAGAATTTTTTTTTATGTCCAGAGCTCAAGTGTCTGATGTAGTCCTTTTTCCATTTTAGAAGATAAATATTTTGGAAAAGGTAATAGATGTTTTGCACTAAAAAAAAAAAAAAGAAATGATATGTGAACACTAATAAATCCTCAAAAAAAACTATCTGGCTTAAATACAGTTCTCCTTTAAAGTCAGAAGGACATTAAAAAAGGGGGAAGATTAGATATTTTAACACATTACGTTATGACTACTCACCGTCACTGATCTTGATGTCTATGCATCAGCACCGACATTAGCTGAAGCTATAATTCCTGTAAATCAGAGATCTCACAGGCAGCAGCTTGACAGGCTGGACAAAAGGTTGGCACATGACAAAAGCAGTCATTTGCCATCTGACAAAAATATGAAAGTAAGAAGTGGAATTGGTTTATATAAAATGCTTTTGAACCACAGCCTGATTCACCAATGGCATTGACTATGCTCTAGTGTAGCTATAAGAGCAGATTAAAATAGAAGAACAAGTCTTTCTTATGCTGTGGTAGGTAATAAATATACTCGTGCTACCCTGTGGCTTGAAGTGTTATTACTCTATTTAGCATCATTGATCAACACATCTGTCATTACCCTAGATATGTACTATATTTGTTTTGTGCAATGGGACAGTACCTTGTTACACTTTCAAAGAGGTCCTCTAATGCAGAACTGAGCAAATTTATCAATCACAAATGCTTCAGTCTTGCAGCAGCCCCTACTGCTTGACTTTTCTTCCCCGTCTGTGAGTTTGTGTTCCTTCACTGTTCCTCTGTGAGCAGTGGGCCCTATAGTGCTTGCTGCTTCCTTGCCATCTCTCCATTAGGCGCCTAACAGAGCGTTGGGCTGCGGCTGCTCTCTCCCTCAATGCCTCCATCTCCCTGTCGCCCTTCAGGTCTCATCGCCCTCGCAATGGAGGATCCATCCGCCATGATCCCAGGACACATACTGTCCTCCATTACCCATCCTCACAGCCCACTGCATTCAGATCCCACTCCCAGGACCCATATTTGGGCACGAGCCCATGTTTGCATGTGTGTGAATTTTTGTGACTGAGCTACTCTGCTAGGCCTAACAAAGGACAGTAAGTGATATCTAGTTACACAATCACAACACACACACACACAGAGACACAAAAACACAGAGAGCGTCCAAAGGTGGGGAGTGCTGAGTAAAAGATCAATAGGCCATCTCAAAGGGTTTTAGTTTTTAGCTTGGATGAAGTCCATCTGCAGATTCCTTACACATTAACTGAATGAAAGACCTTCAGCAGTGACACATACCCCTGAGCCATCACATAAACATTGAACATCTGCCATAAGCACTCCCACGTCAACTATTAATGTTGCGAATAGCTTGTAATGAGCCCATTTTTTGAGGAAGAAAACAATGTCTAAAAGGCAAAATTTGCCATTTACTTGTTTGAAAAACTTTTCCCTGACTTTTCTAAAACTCTCAGCAGTAGTGAACATACTTGTTGCTGTTTGCCTGAAGGTTTAAAAAGAATAATACATCAGAAGTCTGACCGAGCTACAAAGGCAGTCAAAAAGTGATTCATTTTTTTTAACAATTCCCCGAAAATCACTTATTTTTACAGTATCTAAATGTGTAATTACAAACTTAATTTTTTTTTAATTATTTAAACCTGAGTTTGTATTCTCCTCAGTTGACAAATGTTAAATTTTGTATATTCTGATTTGTCTCCATCTATATTTTGTTATTGTTTATGTATCAACATATTAATAGTCATCAAGTTATTTCTTTTATTGTACATTGCTTTACATGTTCATTTCCTTCTTTGATGCTGGAAACCCAAAGATATAAGTTTTTGTGATTTTATAGATCTTTGGTGTTGTTGTTGCAGGTTTATGTATTTTCAGACGTATGAGGACAACGCTCTCAATGTACTCTGTCTTAACCTACAGCAAGATCATTATTAGTTTTATCCGTGGGAACCTGTTAAAAGCTGTGAAATCACTGAAAGTCATTTGGTGTCTGGGATGCATAAATCTACTGAGTGCAGTGATTATACTTGCCACTGGATTCCAGGAAATCCCATTGATGAGAGAAGCCTGATTCATCATGTACTTCCAGTAAAAGAGCATAATGAGGAACATGAGGAGCATATTCTGATAAAGTCAGAAGTCGAAGTTGTAACTAAATGTTCGATTGGTCCCATTCATACAATTTTTTTGTTGTTGCTGTCATGCAAAGAAACACTGTTTGTAAAAGGTATGTATATAAAGGGATAGAAAGACATCCAAGCACTCAAAGAAATTAGCAGGATAAATGGCAACCACAGTCCGTGGGTTGATCAGCTAACTGCTCTAGTCCAGAGAGATATAGTGCAACAATTATGACATAGAAAGTCATAAACTTTGTGCAGACATTCGTGCTCCCCAGACATTGAGTCCTAATGACTTTGGTAATCCCCTGACATTTCATCAGACACCACCAGCAGTTCAAAGAAGAAAAAAGAACAACCCTTCTATCTTAAAAAAAAAACTTTTATCTGTTTCTTCAACTTTATCTTTCAGGTTTTCAAATTGCTTTTGTTTGCTTCATACATGTGTGCAATTTTATTAAACAATTTAATCAAAACATCTTGTGACATTTAATTTTTATGTTTGAGATTCAACTGCAGACAATGTAGAATTAACTTTTTTCCCCCACATATGGATCCATGCATTCGAAAATCTAAGCCATTAGTGCTAAATACTTTCCATGGGAGCAGAGGACGCTCTTCATTCTGGTGTATACTGCAGGTCATCAGAGACAACATTCAGCTCGTGTCAAACAGATTGACTCTGGATTTCCGATGTTTACCCACAATTCTACCACACCACAGAATCATAAATAATAAAAATCCATTATGGGATGATAAATGAATCCATTCAATTGAGTAACAGCATTACATATTACAGAGCTTGAACAGTAGTGTTTGAGAAGCATATTATCACCAACAAACATTACGTGCTTTCTGGAAGAACTGTTTATTAAATGCAGATAATCAAATATGATGACCACAACTGCAATGCTCTCTATTGACTATTAGAGTTTATAAAATTAACACATGAATATGTACCATCTACCTTTAATTGCATATGTCTATTTGAAATAGACCTTAATTAGTGGTGGACCAACCAAAGAGATATTCTCTGGTTTTATAAATAGAAAGAAAACTATGTGTTTCTGCTCTGAACATAACAGAAATAATGAATAGCCTTTACAATGTTGAAATTACTCTTCCATCTGAGGTGAATAAAAAAAATCTCGACTATAAACCTCTACTCAGATCAGCTGAATTGAGTACAGTGTACAAAAATAATGTTGAATTGACATCTTAAATAGTATTATTATTTAATTAGTATTTAAAAAAAAAAAAGTCATGTTGTGCACAGTTTTGCCAAAGAAATTATAGAAAACGGCAGAAGAAGAAAACATCATTTGAAATAATAAAACGGCTAGGTAGCTCTCAGGGGCTAAAATGTACGGAAGGTCAGAGTCTGCAAATGCAAAGTATATGCCTCAGGATAATAGTGTGGCTCTAGTGTTGCCAAGTGCACATAGTGCCATAGCTTGTAATATGGCATATTAGTGTTATTATTTCCTTCACTATCTCTGTACATATATGCCCACATTGGTAAATGTAAAAGAATATACCATGCTTTTAAAAACAATCTCAAAATTTAAATAACAATGCATCAAACGTTATACTACTTTTACTACTTCATGTGTTTCATAATGTTAATTACTAAAAAACTGTTAACTTTTGGGGTTTTTAGGTGCTGTGGCATGTATTTCTAACAACCACATCATATAAGCTTCCCTAAGCCCAATGAAAAGGTACCAGTTGATTAATTTAATGATATTCTGTTGTCTTACACTGAGATATTTTTCATGTTGATGAATCAAACACACATTTGAGAAACAAGAGTAAATTTCCATCTTTCCCCAGCAGGCAGCTGCTTTTACACTTATTCAAAGCTTAGTAATGATGCATACATAACCTTAATGTATTGGTAAGAATATAATATCACCCTGTTAACATCATTTATTGAAAAAATAGATCATTCAAATGCGGCACACAGCTAATTTGATGATGAACTATAAAATCAAAATCTGGCAGCTCTGTTACTGTAAACATCCATCCTCATGCTCGGAGGCTGAGACCAAATGGAGACATAAATTGAAAACTAAGAGTAGCTGTGGAGAGAGGAGGCGGTTGTAGAAGAAAATGTGAGTG
The DNA here is from genome assembly GCA_038496675.1 of Rachycentron canadum. Lineage (NCBI taxonomy): Eukaryota > Metazoa > Chordata > Actinopteri > Carangiformes > Rachycentridae > Rachycentron > Rachycentron canadum. The sequence continues at coordinate 5,460 of JANJOY010001018.1, forward strand.
GCAGATAGGATGGGAGGTAGAATGGCAGACAGGTGGGTGTGGAGAAGAGTCACACAGCCATGAGGAATTGCATAATGGCTGGGGATGGGGAGGAGAAGGCCTCAGCGGGTGGGGGTGCTTCCTGTGAATTACCAGCTATGAAGCGCTCCAGCAGCAGCATGCTAATGAAAGACTTGATAAGACAACAGTGCAGGAGTCAAGTGCAAGTCCTCTACTAGGGCACAATTTCTGCAAACCTATTCCTTTTCTAGCCATTTAGAAGTGATGACAGAAAACCTCTATCAGGACTTTGTAAAGCCTTAGATTCTATAAGGTAGAGCTACATATTAAATTAATACAGGCTGTTCAGCCCTAATATGAAATATGGACTAAAAGGGTCCATCAGGGTGAGAAGATAGGTTAGTCATCTAACTATACCTTATTTTACTACATGCATAGTACCTATAGGTTCTTTGTGTTTTCTGTGTGAGTGGCTACAATGTTTTTAGAAGATCATGGACAAAAACACAGACCAAGGCTAAGGAAAATCAATACCAGTGATGGAGACCGTTTACTGTTTCATTATTCCAGATTCATGACCTACCACTGCCCCATGCTGTTGTTGCCCCCAGGCTAAAGCTCATTGTCACTCACATTTGCTCATTAAGTGCCAATCACACAGTACTCCAGGCTATAATTTTGCCAGCACTTGGTGGCACTGCAGATGTCACATAATGATCCCCTGCCTACTTCCCACATAATTCAATGTAGGTGCATTTGACAAAGGTTACCCTTGACAATGAACTAGTCCAATGTGTAAACTGGTGGCAAATTGGTCAACTTCAATTTTTACTTTTCTGTGCAGAGAGTAGCACAGTTTTCTTTGTTGTACTGAATGACAGTAGAAACATGTGTATTTGTTGACCTTCATTCTGCAAATTTAGTCAATATATTATAGAATAAAAATAAATAAATTTAAAAAAAAATTGCTGCATTTCATGTGCTGATGACTAACGTTACATGTCCTGGAAAAGTATCAGTGTAAACCATCTGCTCTGATGTTATACAATCTTGTTAGAGGCCTGTATATATTGTTCACCACATTAAAGACTTAAGTCTGATATGTATCTCTTATCCTGTTATGCGCTTAAATATATGTAGGAAGTATATCATTGGGAGAGCACAATCAGGAGTGAGAGGTTGGCGTTTTTCTCTATTCATGTAAGATTGAGAATATAAAGACTTTAACGAGTCGGTTGTAATAAAATACAATTTGATCTAGGGAACAAATTTTGGTTGAGGCATCAAGCCCCAGTCAAACTGAGGATTCATAAAGAACGCCTGTATGAGCAAGGCAAAATGACATATTTAATAGCCCAGTAAAATAAAAAAAAATAAATAAAAAACATTTCAAGCTTCCCATGGACAACTGTGATTAAATATGGAGAGGTACCCCTGCATGGCAGTGAATGAAATGAAAAGTGTCATGTGTCAGCAGCCGTGATTCTGAATTTAATTGACATGTTGTCATAGTTCGGGCATTTGGGAGGCAAATAAATCATTCACAGCCCAGAGAGACAGCGACCTGAGACAATTCATGCTTCTGTTCCAACAATTTAAAAAGACACAATTTGCAGAATGAAGACCATGTGAACATGCAGAGACAAGAATTGCCAATGGAGAATGCTCATTGCAGGTGGGAATATCATTTTAATCAAGACGATAACAAAAACCCATGGTAGTGACCCCTGGAGGCTGCAATGTTCACCGCACCTTGTCACAAATTTCAGTGGAATGATCAGTATACTGATGACAGTGTTAGGGGTGTTGCCATTCACCAGCATTGACTATAAAAATAAGATATTGTGTTAATAATACAAATATGATAATTTCGTGATAGCAGATTTTAAGCCTTGTGGCCTCTTTAGTGTCAGTTAAATGTAATTGTTCTCTTTCTGCATTTTTTTTTTTTTTTTGGACAGTTATGGCTACAGACTCTCCACCTCTCTAAAGACCTATTTGACTCCAATTTATTTCCAAAAAAAAAATTAATAAATAAATAAATAAAAAAAAGACAACAACAACAAAACACAGAACAAATATGGTTAAATATTAATTTGACTGATAGCGCTATTGTTACATAGACGTTATGATTCTTTTGGCTACAATAATAAATCTGATATCAGCTCAGACAGCCCAAATTGCATAAGCATTCATTATTCTCTTGTTTACATCAGTGTCTCACTGTCTGAGAGTTAGCAACAGTCATAATTCTACAGTATGACTTTATTTGCAATGCATTTTTTATTAAATAAAAATCCAACTATACGTGACATTGCAATATATATAATTTCTTTCATCTGAAGGTTTGTTCAGCATACAGTTGTGTGTTTACCCTTTACATATTCTTTTTTATTTTTGTTGAAATTAACTGAAGTAAACATAAATCCTGCAGCAAACAGACATTAAAATGAGCCATTTTTCCAACATTCATGCACCATTAATTTATATTTCATGAACTTCAAGAATTGTGTGTCAGTACTGTTGCATATAACTAAACTGAAAGGATACCGAGTTACTTCCCAGTTTAAAATGCACAGAAGCTTGAGTGGTTGTTTTGGAGTACGGTGCTGGCTGAGAAAGATTTAATCAAGGTATCCAAAATACAATAATGGTGTCATTGTTGTTGGCTGTACTTTTCAAATTAGAAGCTGCAGGTGGAAAACACATCTGTCCTGCTGTCTTCAAATGACAAATGCCCCAGTTGTGATTAAAATACCACCATTTATTGCATTACCTCATTTGCTTTGAGCTCACATTTCATTTCATCTCTCCTCCCACCCTTGTTGCATATATAATGTCCAGGGCACAAAATTGTGGGTTTTACTGTTTACTTCTCTAAAGCCGGAGCGCAAAATCAGGCAGTTATGGCTACTCACATGTGAGGATCTGCTGCTGTTCTTTGTAATTTGACTGTCTTTGGGTAGTGAGATGATCCAAACAAGCAATCTGAACTTTGGGATCTAGTGAATTATGATATTTTTCTATATTTCCTGACATTTCAATGGAAAAGCAATCAATTAATTAATGGTTTTAAAATCAAAATTGGCCCATCTGAACTCACTGAGAATTGCCTTCTTCATCCTCCACATGTATCCTGTAAGCAGGTTTGTCAGCAAATTAATGGCATCTTTGTGATGAAATCAATATGACACTATGAGTGTGGTTTAATTTTTGTTGTGTACAGAGTTGTACAGTTTGACCCAGGAGTTGAACAAAATTGAAAATCATGAAGAGTTTAATAGAGAGTCTTACTAAGTGCTTTACAAAAAAACCCAGTTATAGGGCTTCATTGCCTCTGCCAAATCAACCTCATTAAAGGCCAAAGCTTGTGTGAAATAGACCGACATTATGCATTATAACCTTAGTTGCACATACAGAGGGAGAGCCCTTTAACTAGCTTTTCCATTATTTGCTGCAGACATAATGGATTAATATCAGAGAATTGCTGCCTTTACATTAGGAGAAATGAAATCTTACCATGATTGGCTTTGCACGCTCATAAAACCTTCCATTTGTCAGTATAAGCCCATATACAACTAAGTTTACAATTTCTAACTACAGAGTCTTGTATTATTTTAAGTCGTTAACCTCTGCTTTCAAACTTCAATCATTATGAGTATCACACACCCATATTTTCCCCAGTGCTTTTGCTATTGTGAAAAATCTTTTCCAAGTTTAGCTTCATGCCATCTCCAAGCACTTCACACACGACCGTTTAGGTGTTATAGCCACAGAGAGTGGCCCTGGTGATTTCACTGATTTATGTGTCTACAAGCAGAGAAGCAGAAGCGCTTCAATCATTGTTTGGATTGAAAACTCCCAGGCTGCACAGGGTTGTCCATACCTGGTCTGAGGTAATTACAATATATAGAAAATGTTGTCAACTCATATTTATTTGAAATATAACTAGTCTACAGTTAACAAAGTTGACAACTAGACATTAGAAATTCATTTACAAATATTTGAAGTGATTTAAAACAAAACATAAACCGTGAATCATAATGCTGTTCAACTTGTGAAAACACCTGGGTTAAGACTGTAAAGTCTAAATATTAATCCTTGTGAATACAGTTTTGATGTACTGGCCCTTACAATGAAACAGCCCTTTGAGATTCTGCTTCAAATTGTCGTGACTGCATCACATCATTTCTGTCAGCTGCACATTCTGCCCATCTCCAATTTTACCACTTCTTAAAGGTGTTCTATTGGATTCATATTTGGTGACTGGACGGTAATTTCACTGAAGTTCACTGAAATCATTGTCAGGTTCATGAAACCAGATGAAGATGATGTATTCTTTGTGACATGGTGCATCATTATGCTGGAAGTAGACATTAGAAGATGGTAAATTGTGGCCATCTATTGTGCTCACTATTGTTGGAAAGATGGATGTTTTTTTCCCCTCACCATTCTGTGTCAACTCTAGAGACTGTCACCAACATCATTATGGTCAAAGTCGCCAGGATCACATTTTTCTGATGTTTGATGAAAACTTTAAATGAAGCTGCTGACCTGTATCTGCATTGATTTTATGAATTGCTCTGCTGCCTCATGTTTAACTGATGTAGATGCATGGATAAACAGGTGTACAGCTGTTGTCTTGTGAAGTGTGTGTGTGTATATATATATATATATATATA
>JANJOY010001056.1:0-11539 GCA_038496675.1 Rachycentron canadum
CATATACACATATATATATATATATATATAGCTCTCCTTTTCTTCTTAAGTCATGCACAGAGCACAAAAACATGTCATGATAGCTGGGGCCAGAGTTGTGTTAATAGGTTACCAAGATACTGTTGACTGGCTGCAGTGAATCCCTGGTGATTTACTCCAACAGCAGATTCTCATGAGTGTTTTTCACCTGAGAGCAGATAAACACACACACATACATGTATGTGCAGTGCACACAATAGGTCAGACACCCTATAGGATAAGAGAAGCACCTGGAGAGCACTGTGTTCTGTATCTTATTCTTTAGTCATCAAACTGAACAGGCTGAAAGGAGGAAATTCAGACACACTGTAATTGTGTCTTTTTGTGGCTTATATCCATGTCATGTTGTAGTGGTTTTATATCAGGGGTCTCTGTTGTGAGAGAAGCCATCACCATTTTAAGAAGACATTTTTTTCCTTAGACTAAGATGAAGGCAAAGGCTTTGTCAGTGAAGGAGTGCACCTGGATGTCAGAGGAGTGCCATTCTGTGGATGAGTTGTATAGAGATAACCAGAGGGACAGCCTTTGTTTACCAAATATCTTCAAGTCCAAAAAAGTGAAGCCTCTCACCAGGATCCAGAGCGGACCCACTTGCCAGGTTTACTATACAGCCAGAGAGCTTCTGCTGGAAGTGCTGGACAGAGCAGCTGTCCGGGAGCTGATCAGGAGAGCTGTCGGTGTGAAGGCAGGAGCTAACCGTCTGTCATACACACAGACCAAAGAGCAGAACGCAGATCTCCCTGAGGAGGAGTATGCTGAGGCATTAACATGGTTCTCCATAGTCCTACAGAGTGGTCTGTCTGCAGGAGACAGCTGCAGCTTTGGCTCTGAGCTGACCCTGAAACTGCATGGGTGGCAGGGTGTCCTAAAAAGAAACAGCTTCCAGACCAACCTCCTATCACTGACCAGGCTTGAGGATGGAGACAAGTTGGAAACCCTCTTTGCTTTCTGTAACCACATAACCAGGCGTTACCAGGCCTTATACACACCTGGACAAAACCTGGCTGTGAAGAAATACCAGCTTTCCTACCAGCAGGGTCCTTGCCCTCTGCACCTTGCCCTTCTCTGTGACTTAAGCTCAGGGTTTGTCTGTAACATGTATCTGTACTGTCCAGAGCAGCTTCAGAGATGTAGTAGGAAACCTGTGGTTGAGCAGGTGGTCCAGCACCTGCTGAGACCTTTCTGCAGCCACAGATACCTGGTTCAGCTGGACTGCTCTGCTTGGAATGAGAGCAGAGACACAGACATTTTCTCTGGCTTCGGGGTCAATATTCATTTTTTTCCCACTGTTAAAAGACCAGTCACAGACCCAACATCATCTTCATCGCCACCAGCCAAACTACATCAGCAGAAACAAACATCCAAGGACTCATTGTCTCAACTTGCAGCCCACCTGCAGGGCTGGACTGGACCTGCTCTACTTCAGACGTCAGACCTGAAAGGATCAGGAGTAGATGTGTTTCTCCCAGGCCTCTGGGCGACACTACACATGATCTGCATCAACACTTTTGTGCTTCACACTCTGCAGAGCCAGGGCTCAGACAGGCAGGTCCACCTGACAGAGTTCACCAGGACTCTGGCCTCTCAGCTGGCCATGGACACCAGTATCACTGTGCCTGTTCTGACACGGCTAAACAGCAGTTCATACCAAGAAACAAGTTTAACAAATCTTTCTACACAAAGGTAAGTCTTTCTGTGTCTTCTAGTGTTTCAATTCAAGCTAATAATAAAAGTTTACAAACAACTGTTGAATTACATTGTCAGGACATGCTTTTGTTCATTTAATTAAGAGTCAGTTGTGCAAGACGTATGTGCTGTACATTTCTCTATTAACACATATTTCAGTCATAAAATTAACATATTATGTACTCATTTCCTCACTGTTGTACTATTAAGGACTATCTTATCTTATTGCAAGTAAAGAGTAAGAGGAAGTACACAGCATATAATGTAACAGTACAGTTGACTATCAGCGCAAGCTGGGTTGATATTTTTAATATTATACACCTTATGCTTTAAATTATTTGTTTGGCCAATTATATTTCAGAATATAGTGAGAAGCTCATCACAGTTTCCCAGATTTCAAGGCGACATGTTCTTTTTTCTTTTTTGCCAAATCCAAATATATTATTTTTTTCAAACAGAAAATCCACATTTTAGAAAAGCGGGAGCTCAATAACACACCAGATCAGTTACTGCTCTTACAGGGCTAACACTACCAGGTGTGTTGAGGGGATTGAAGACGAGAGAAAAGGCTACAGCTCTGCAGTGAGACTGCAGGGGAGGAACAGACCAGGAGTGTGTGGTTTGAACAACTCCGGAAACTCCTGCTACTTAAATGCTGTGCTGCAGTGTCTGTGCTCCACAGTGCCCCTCGTGGAGCACCTCCTAAATCAGGACACTCGAAAAGAACTGGCAAGGTTAAGACCCCCCACCATCTCTCTGATGCCAACTGAATGTTGATAGTTGTGTTTTCCTCACTGGTTTTAAGCTCTGTTCACGCAGGTCCAAGTGCCGGGTGGCCGAGGTGTTTGTTCGCCTGCTGGAGGAGATGTGGCTGGGAAGGAGCTCCAGTTGTGCCCCTGTGGAGGCCAGATCTGTGCTGTGCTCCATCCTCCCACAGTTCAACAACTACTCCCAGCAAGACGCCCAGGAACTGCTGCTCTTTCTCCTCAACGCACTTCACGACAGCCTCAAAAAGGTGCAGTGATGTCCATCGTCCATTGTATCTGAGCTGTCACTCGCCATCCATCCACTCCGTGGCAGATTACTGCAACTACAAGAAGAGTAAATCTGTGTGTGTTTGTGTGTTTACAAGGTTGCAAAGCACCAGATGCCCTCCTCCATACAGCAGCCGAGACAAGACCAAAATAGAAACTGTGCCACTGCAGCAAGAGACTCTACCATCGTCTCAAATCTGTTTGAGGGCCAGCTGAGCTACATGACCCACTGCATGCACTGCACCTACCAGGCACACAGCACGCAGACCTTCACTGTTCTGTCTTTACCAATTCCACCAGTCATCATCAAGTGCTCCATTCAGGTACCTTGTTAACAGCTCCAGGTGCTTGCAGATCCCTTTTTGCACCATTAAAACATCACAGACTATATTTGTGTCATATTCTAAGTATTGGTGGTCTTGGCCTGACTGCGCTGTGCTTTCTCACCTTTACTCTCTCTCTCTCTCTATATTGGGCAGGACTGCCTGTCACTGTTCTTTGAGGAGACTGTGCTGACCGGGGGAGAGCAGATGCTGTGTTCAGTGTGCGGGCTGAGGAGAGAAACGACGGTCCTGACCTGTTTGGACAAACCACCTGAGATCCTCCTGCTGCATCTGAAACGGTGGGTAGAAGAAGCGTAACATCATCTGTCAAGACAACACTTGATCATGAGGCTACATAAATCTATTTTCAGCAGGTAAAACTCACCTAAAAGTCCAATTAATAGCTAGTTTGGAGCTCTCCACTGTGCCACATGATCTTTATTAGCAGGTGAATTTTGCCCAGTTGCCACAGAATGTAGATGTTTCCAATTTCCATTTTATCATCAAGACTTTTAGTCCATGATGGCTTAAAAGCTATGCTCCAAGGATCATCCTCGACCTAGAAAACAGTCGCACCGTATCTAGTGCATAAATATACTGTACTGTTCAAATAAAACAGTTAAGTCAAAAGTACCTGATTAAGAGATTTTGCTCTGCTCTTATCAGTGACGAACCATTCTTTTACATGTAAGATAATCTCCATTTGGTGCTTATTTATACATTTATCCATAATTAGAGGAATCTGATTCCTAACTACATCAGTACTGAAGGCAGAGGCCATCTCGTTAATGAGGTAAGAGGACACATGAAACACACTCTGTTGAGTAACAGACCTTCATTATAAATAAATTGTGTATTCATGCATTCAATAAGAGTCATGCATTCTTTTTGCACCAATATGCATTATATATTGTATTAAAGCTATATGTAAATATCTTGGAGATGCTTTAGAGAAAAAGCTATGGGGCATTATTATTAGCTGTAAATCGATGACACACACACACATATATATATATATATATATGTGGCCTCTACAGGTTTGGTTGTAAGGGGAAGAACCAGGTGAAACTGAGGACCAATGTTGTGTTCTCCATGAAGCTGGATCTCACCCCGTTTGTGTCCAGCTCAGTACAGAACACCTCATATTCCTCATACCGTCTATATGCTGTTGTGGTGAGTAAACAGACACATGCATACACAGACACATATATTAGGAACTGTACTTACTAAAATTATTGGTAAATAATGTTAGAGTGCAATATTGTTCGCCTTAAATCTAGTTGCTGTAGACAGAGATTATTTTACACTGCACTGCTGCACCATTGTAAGCTGGGCCCATTTAACAGCCTTAGCTCAAAAATAGTCTGTCACTCATTCATTGCAACTAGTATTAGGTCATTATCAAGGATTAAAATTTTTTATAACATGATCATTTTGATTTTTGTAGCTTATATGTAGTACCTCATTACCATTTACTTTTTAATATTGTTAGGATGGTATTATGTCAGCGTGTGACAATGAATTGTTGCGGTCATTTCTTGCATGCAACTGGCTTGCATGTGCTTTGAGACTTATATTTAAAGATTATATGTTTTTATAATGGCTATTTTTACCCTCTCATTCTCTAGAACCATGCAGGTCACCTGAACATGGGTCATTACACGGCTCTGTGCCACAACGCCTTGACCCAGACGTGGCACATTTTTGATGACTTAGCAGTCAGAGAGGTCCAGGACAGCCTCGTGCAATCTCCAAATGCATACTTGCTGCTCTACAGCCGTAAGCGTTTCCAAAAGCCAAAGATCCATGGACTCGGACTTTAACCCACAGATCAAACCCATTATGGGACTTTATAACTCCTCTGTCCATTTCTATTTATCACTGCCATCTTAATCAATGCTAATTTAAACTTTCTTTCAGTCTGCTCTTCATCAGCAGACCGGTATTCAAGCAACATCTGTGATGCTTGTTCTCCTGCTTCTCCACACCTGTATTTCAAATAAAATCAAATAAGATCTCACATTGACTTGTGTGCTACTATTATGGCCAAATGATTGTGTGCAACATTCGTTTACTGTATTGTCAAATAATTCAGGGATAAAGGATGATAAAGGAGACAGGGTTTCACACAGGTTGTCACAGGGGTTTGTGGCAGCACATAACACTTGTTGAAAATATCTTGAAATGTTAATTCACACACAAACAAACACTAATTTGAAGCAGTTTTAATAAATAGTCATGAGTTGTTTGAGGTTAATATAATCATTATATCTGAAACAAAATCTTTTAGAGCATTAAGAAATAAAATCACCATGTACAAGTAAAAAGAAAACAATATGATCTCATGCTAGGCAATTAAACTGTAGTCAGGAAGTAGAGTCAAATTCTGCCTCCGCTGATCTCTGGTCCATTCAGAAAAAAGTATAATCTGTGCTTGCTGAGTCAGTCAGTCAGTCAGTCATTCATTCATTCATTCATTCATTCATTCAGTCAGTCAGTCAGGCAGCAAATGTTGACGCAAACACACTTGTGAAAAAGTGAATAAGGTCAAATTCTCATGTCTTCATATTCTCCTGGGTCTGTACTAAACACAGAAACAAAATAAATCAGATAAATCAAAATCCAACCTCCTACAAATGTTATTTCAAAACCAGCATCATTGGTGTAAGCCAAGGAAGATGCCAACTCATCCCAGTAATATTTCCTCTAAATAGTTTGCCTTTGAATATTATAAATGTTAAGAGTTACGCATGTTTAAATTGAGAATAAATTTTACAACAAACTTTATAGAAGCAGGTCAGTTTTTCTGTTGCTGGCTAGACCGAGCAAAACGGACAAGCTCTCAGCATCAGTATCGTTTTAAAGCATTCTGAGTCGAGTATTAATGTCTGCTTTTAAACAATGTCTTATTCCTAAACAACTTAAACTGATTGCATATTGTGTGAGTGCAACAGGGTGGCTAACATGAACAAGCAACAATCTCAATCCCCTTGTCTCTTTAGGCAGAATGCTAAATTAAACACTGACAGTCTCTTCAATACCCATTCAGATCATGTTAATCATCCAAAGGCTATAGAGTTAAACCCCTAAAACACTTGACTTTATGAATATGATGATGCAATGATGGTTGCTACTTTCAATGAAAAAAAATATTTTGGTCACTTAACACATGTTCACCTTGCCCTCGAGTATTTACATTTTTCAATGTGCAACATCAGCATTGGTAAGTATGTACATGCCATCTAACTGTTAACTCTGGTGTATACACAGTACAAGAAAGCTGAGGATCAGTTCTGCAATGCAGCCATCTGCACTGAGTGCAATGGAAATGAGCGTGAAGAGCATCTGAAACCAGCTGTCAGCTCTACAACACAACCACCAAGGTATAGAAGTGAAAAGGAGCATCCGTTACGTCTCTAGATGATCAGTAATATGAACAGACAGCATGTTTAACAGCTATAGGGTCCTCTAGTAGCTGAAGCATTGCACAGTGTGTCTGCACCATTCTCCAATCTGGGACAGACCGCAACCAATGGCCACTCGCTCGAGTACGTCCTTGTGTGCACACACACCACTAGTTAATTCGCAACTACGTGCACCAGGTCCTCAGAGCTGTGATTTTACAGAGGAAAAAAAAAAACAACCTCTAGACTTGAGCATTGCTGCTCTGGTGTAGTGGTCTCTCTTCATGTCCTACAGCTCCATCACAGGGTGGAGTAAAACAGGATGTATGCTGCGGAGGACTTGACGGTGGAGGTGGAGATTTCAGACACCTCATGGTCATCAAACTTGTACCAGCGCTGTTTGACGGCGTTCTTACAGTATGCTGTGTAATGGCCGCCATCTAAACCCCCATAATGGTTCTGGTAGTGGAAAAGGAGAAGGTTAAGTTTGTCTAAAAAGCTTGATAATCGTATTTAAAGGTTCCTTATAAAACACCTGGGGCTACATTTTGAAAGAACATTGTCTTGTCTTCCTGTCAATTTGTCTGTCAAATGGCCAAAAACATTGCGATATTACTGGTGGTACAGAGGCACCTCCAGTAGATTTGTAATTTGTTCTTGGCTTAAATTCTTTTATGGACTTTACCATAGGACTATAAAAGATGTACAAGCACATAGTAACGATACCACATTTTTGTTCTGTATATTGTCTGTACCTTTTGTTCTCTAAAGTTTGTTTATTTTACTATTTTTATATATTGGTTCATAGACAATCTATTATATAACATAGAAGCATCTGGGCCTTTTTCATGGTGTTTTTGTAAAAATACACAGAATTAATTCCCCCTCTACTTACAGAAACTCCATAAAGACTGTATCTCTTCAGGGTCTGTTTGGGTCCAATGACATACTGGGCCAGGTCCAGACTGTCTAGAGGGAAGTCTACAGAGGTCTGCAGCTTCTGCTTCCACCTACCCTCATAGGAGAACCTGCAGAAATGACACCCGTTAAAGAAGAGGAGTGTCAATGTGGTAACACTATGAAAAAATATCAGTCACGGTTAAAAATATTTCTAAGATCATTTTTTTTACTTTATTTCTCAAACTCAGTTTTGCAAATACTGATTTAAAATGCATTTTGTTTTTTAGTCAAAATTAAAGTAAGAGTTTTACAGACCGTTTTAAGTGTACCAGGAGAATGGGTGGGATTTTCCAGATCTCCAGTTTCTTGGTGGAATCTCTGTGGGCCTTGCAGTGTCTGCAGAACACCTTGTTGTTGTCAGTCAGCCTCTCTTCCTTGGAGAATAGCCTCAGACAGTCCTGCCAAGAAGTAGCAAACATTTCAGAATTACAAAGCAAGACAGTGTTACAGGTTATACAGCTTCATTTTAATTTCATATACTTTTAATTATATAGAACATGGTGGTGCAGTCAGGACAATATGATGCATTATAGTTTATGTGCTTGTCAAGAGAAAGAAACTCAAGATAATTTGATGGTTGTCACAGTTTGTAACAGTACAGGTTATAGCTAAATGTTCACTTTAATGTGGACTTAAATGCACCCATTGTTTTTGACAACTTAACAATTCATCTGAGTCCTGTAAAGGAAACTGAAGACTAGGTAAAGGATTTAACCCAAATTTGGGAATCTGTTAGAAACAGAACAGCAGACATTTAACTTATGACTGACCTGCAGGGAGCACTTGCTGGTGGAGGCCAGAGGCAGCGACAGGTACATAAAGGTCTCAAATGTCCGTGACTTGCGATGGCAGGTCAGACACTGCACAGTGGACTTGAACTGCCCCTGGAACAGAGCTACAATGATGGACTCGTTCAGCAACTTGTGTTTGCTCCAGGCCAGGTCAGCTGCTGTCTGATCATCCAAATGGTCGTTTTCCTCCTCCTTGTACCGCTTCCTGTTGTCTGCCTGACACCAGAGAGGAAAAACAACATAATGGTACATGGGAACTACTGCAGCTTTAGGTGTTACTGAAACCTCCTATCATGATTACAATAAAGCTCAATGACTGATGGCAGATACAGAATACACTGATCATAATAATAATATTGCAGTTACCATACAAATTTCCTACATAACAAACTCTGTATTCAACAACCATCTGATCTATGTCACTTTCAACAGCATGCAGTTCAGCCAGTTTAGTCTCAGTATAATAGGCAGGGGCATATGAGAGGTAGCTTTTTTTAACACTTGCTAATTTATATCTATTAATTTGTCCAACTAACTCAACTATTATTATGAATTAGCCTGGAGAAACAAAGTGGACTGGGACAGGGCCATTCTGATGGCACACAGGTCTGAACATCACATAAAGGGAACGTGATGAGATGGAGAGTGTGTCATGAGAAATGCACATCATCAGCTGTTACACACTAACTGGCAACTCAACCTTTAAATTGAGAGAGTGAATATTTTGATAAATAAAATAAGGTGGATTTCCAACTGTACTCTGGGTGGAGACAGTGATCACAGTGTCTCCATGCACCATGTTCTTATTCTGACAGCTTATCTGTGGCCTAACAATGTAGTGGCCAAAATTGTTTTTGGAAAACAAGCAGGTGTTGATGTTGATGTTGTAGTTTTAGAAAGTTTTAGAAGAAAATAATGTAAATGTCAAGATAGGAAATTGTCCTTTTTTTCGAAAAAAAAAAAAAAAAAATCCACCTATTCCTTTCCCCCATTCAAATGCACATGAAGCTGGTAAAGATCAGTCAATACAGGCAATGAGGCATGTCTTGGGTCAACATGCACAGAGGTTCTGACAGAGCATCAGACCAGACAGATGCAGACACACCACACTCACACTGCTGCAGGAGGACCAAGGACACACAGCTATTTACTTACTCTCTAATTTGCCATCAAAATGAAACCCAGTGAAAAAAAAACAGAAAGAAGGAAAATAATAAAAGACTACGTTTTTATGATTAACATGAAAATGTGCAACAATATACAGGGGTAGTAGAAGGCAAGCCTTAAGACAACCATGGTTGAAAGGAATAAATTGCTTAATATTTTCAGTACTACTCAATATTTAATTTAGGGCTAGCATGTTTAGATATAAATGTTTCTTTTCAGATGTTTCTCTTCTGTTTGCCCCCAGCAGATATCAAAATCAACTTTAGGTTATGCCAAAAAAAGTTTATGGTGATTATGTCCTTGAAGTGTATGATATAAGTGTGTGCACTACCTTGTTGAGGTCCTCATGGAGTCCATCCATGAGGAACAGCAGCAGCTCCTGGGAGTCTTGCTGGTCATAGCCAGCAAACTGCTCATTGATCTTGCCTATGGTGATCTTGAAGTCACGTGGACTGATGCATTTGTACAGACCAGCCCAAAGAGCCTTCATGATCACACCAAACTCCTCTGCCACTTCTCCTTTGTGACCAAGGATATTGTACCTGGCAGAGGAATAGAACAGACATAAGTTCAACATCTCCCTCATATATGATCCAACATGGAAAGTAATTCCACTTGTATGGGCCCTGACCTGTTGATGTCCTCCAGATAGTAATTATTGTTGAAGTAATCAGCCATGGCTGGAGTGTTGCAGAGACACTGCAAGATGGAGTTCATGTAGCATGTGTTTCCCAGGTTTCGGAGGCCAGTCAGAGATGCACCCAGACCACCAAATGTAGGATTCAAGTTGCGAATTTTGGCAGCTGACGGCCGCACAATCTCCACTTTAGAATAGACTTTAGCACTGGGAGGTCTAGAGGACAGAGGAGCACAGAGAGCAAATACTAGACTAGTTTCTGCAAAGATAAGACCAAAGAAAATGCACTGTGGAATAAATCTAAAGGAATACAGTGCAGCTAGATTATTACAATATCTTACAGGGGATTAACCCAGTAAGAACTGTATGTATCCAAGTTACATTTGACCTAAATTTGACTGAACAGTGATTGAAAAGCTAATTGAAAAGCTTAATACCACAGATTACACCAGATTTGGCCTTACAAATGAGACATTTTGATAATATAATGACCCAATAGTTAACACTAACCACTAAGAGTGGCTGGGCAAACATTTAAAATGTTGCACTAAATGCAATTTAATATTGCAATTAAAAATTTGATCATTATTTGGTTGGTGTATCACAAAACATGTGTACGCCATACTTGGTTTCTCTGTTGATGGTTGGTATGACAGCAGCAGTGGTCGGGGCAGTGGCCTTCTTCTGAGCCTCCTCTCTCAGGTCCTGGCTGATATCAGGGGAGGAGTAAGAGCGTTTCAGTTTAGACTGCTCCCGCTCTTGTTCACGGTTCGCGTCTGGCGCTGCTGGTCGTTGTGGTTTCTGTTTAACTGTTGGTGGTGTGGAGGGTGGGGTCTGTGGAACAGTAACCTCAGGAGGGTACAGGTGGACACGGTTGGTCGGGGAGTGGTAGTAACGGTAGGTCCCCGTCACTATGTCAAGGAACTAGCCAAAAATGAAGAGGTAAACATGAAAAGAAATAGAACATTAGATAGAAACTAACCATCAGGCACAATCAAATTTTAGCTTTTTTAACTTAATTTTCCTCTTAAATAACTCAAAATGACACATTTCAGATTTTATCATCTGATACCTTCATCCAACCATCTGGAAGGCCTGGCACACTCCGACCCATCTCCTCACTCCTTGCTCTGGTCAGGGGCTCCCTCTGTGGAATAAACACTTTCACACTGATTTACAGGTTCCTTACAAAAATAATTATGCAGGAGTTCCATGGTAAGGGTTATAGGAAAAATGGCTATTTCTGAAGCCAAGTCTCAAAATTTTCCCACCCAAAACCCACAATATACACGTCAGCCTTAAAAAGGGATATTACAAATTGTCTTCTTTACTTTAGTACTAGGCCTCCAGAACCAACAAGAAGCCGAACAGATTTAAATCCTTCATTTCATGAGAACAGACTGATGGTCTGTCTTTCTGTTTGTTTATTATATATGTGTATATATATATATGTGTGTGTGTGTGTGTGTGTGTGTGTGTGTGTGTGTGTGTGTATATA
>JANJOY010001210.1:0-11591 GCA_038496675.1 Rachycentron canadum
TGCAGGTCATACAATTCATAAATGTCTTCACATGACATACAAGTCGACAGGACATACAGATCTACAGGTTGACAGGTTGACAAGTTTACAAGTCTACAAGTCATCAAGGTCATACAGTTCGACAGGTTAGCAGGTCATACAGGTCATATTGGTTCTTAGGTCATACAGGTCATGTAGGTCTATAGGTCACACAGATCTACAGGTGGCCAGGTTTACAGTTCTACAGGTCTTTAGGTCATACAGGTCTACATGTCACACAGATCTGCAGGTCGACAGGTCTGCAGGTCATACAGATCTACGGGTCATACAGATTTATAGGTCGACAGGTTAACAGGTCATACAGGTCATATAATTCTGCAGGTCATACAGGTCATATAGCTCTATAGGTCAACAAATCATAAAAATCTACAGGACGACAAGTTTACTGGTGATACATCTCATACGGGTCTACAGATCATACAGAGCTAGAGGTTGACAGGTTTACATGTCTTACAAGTCATACATATCTACAGGTCATACATGTTTACAGCTCAGACATGTCTATGGGTCATACTTGTCTACAGATCATACAAGTCTACAGGTCATACAGGTCATATAGGACTAAAAGTTTCCCGTTCTGCAGGTTATACAAGTATACAGGTATTATCCAGGCCTGCAAGTCATACATGTCTACTGAAAATACAGGTCGACAGCTCATATGGATCTACAGATATCATACATGTCTTCAGGTCATAAAAGTCATACAGGTCTACAGATATAAGTCTACAAGGCCATACAGATCTATGGGTCATACAGATTTACAGATATCCTACAAGTCACACAGGACATACAAGTCTGCAGGGCATATATGTCTACAGCTCATATAAGTCTACAAGTCATACAGGTCATATAGCTCTATAGGTCTACAAGTCATACAAATCTACAACTCGAAAGGTTTACAGGTCTACAGGTCATACAGGTCTACAGACATCAAATATGTCTACAGGTCTGCCATTCATTCAAATCTACAGGTCATACAATTCTACAGTTCGACGGGTTTACAGGTCTACAAGTCATACGGATGTCATATTATATATGTTTAAAAGTCTGCAGGTCATACAAGTCTACAGGTCGATAGGTTTACAGGTCTGCAAGTCATACAGATATCATGTTATGTATGTCTCCAAGTCTGCAGGTCATACAGATATACAGGTTGAAAGGTTTACAGGCCTACAGATCATACATATCTACAGGTCGATAGGTTAACAGGTCATACAGATTATATAAGTTTGCAGGTCATACAACTCATACATATCTACAGGTCCACAGGTTAACAGCTCATACAGATGATACAGGTTTGCAGGTCATACAGGTCATACAAGTCTACAGGTCGATAGGTTTACAGGTCTGCAAGTCATACAGATATCATGTTATGTATGTCTACAAGTCTGCAGGTCATATAGATATACAGGTCGAAAGGTTGACAGGCCTACAGGTCATCCAGGTCATACATATCTACAGGTCGATAGGTTAACAAGTAATAAATGTCATACAGATCTACATGTCATACATATGTACAGGTCAACAGGTTAACAGGTCATACAGATTATATAAGTTTGCAGGTCATACAACTCATACATATCTACAGGTCCACAGGTTAACAGCTCATACAGATGATACAGGTTTGCAGGTCATACAGGTCATACAGGTCTACAGGTCATATAGATATACAGGCTGACAGGGTCACAGTTCCACAGGTCATACAGGTCTACAGACATCATATTATAGATGTCTCCAAGTCTGCAGGTCACACAGATCTACACATCAAGAGGTTTAGAAGTCGAAAGGTCATACAGATCTTCAGGTTGACAGGTTAACAGGTCATACAGGTCATATATGTTTGCAGGTAATACAGGTCAACAGGTCATACATATCTACAGGTCTACAGTTTCACAGGTCTACAGGTCATACAGGTCGACAGATATCATATCATATATGTCTACAGGTATGCAGGTCATACAAGTCTACAGGTCATACAATTCTACAGTTTGACAGGTTTACAGGTCTACAGGTCATACAGATCTTCAGGTCGACAGGTTTAGATGTTTGCAGGACAACAGTTCATAAAGGTTATATAGGTCTACAGGTCTGCAGGTCATACAATTCTACAGGTCGACAGGTTTCCAGGTCTATAGGTCTACAGATATCCTAAAGTTCACAATAAGTACAGGTCATACAAGTCTACATGTCATGTAAGACTACAGTTGATACAAGTCATACAAGTTTATAGATATCATACAGGTCTACAGGTCATATAAAACTACAAGTCATACAAGTCATACATGTACACAGGTCATACAGGTCTACAGATATCCTACCGGTCATATAGGTCATACAGGTCTACAAGTCATACATGTTTACAGCTCATGTCGACAGGTTACCAGGTCATACAAGTCTATAGGTCATAAAAATCTACAGGTAGACAGGTTTCCAGCACTACAGGTCATACAAGTCATATGGGTCTACAGATATCATACAGGTCATTAGGTCATACAGGTCAACAGGTTTACAGGTCTACAGATATAATTTCATATAAGTCTACAGGTCTGCAGGTCAAACAGGTCTACAAGTCATACAGATCTACGGGTTGGAAGGTTAACAATTCATACATGTCATTTGCGTCTGCAGGTCATACAGGTCATACAGTTCATACAGGTCTACAGGTTATCAGGTCATACAAGTCATATAAGTTTGCGGGTTATACGGGTCATACAAGTATACAGGTCATACAGAACTACGGGTCGATAGGTTTATAGGTCTAAAGGTCATACGTGTCTCGACAGGTTATCAGGTCCTACAAGTCATATAAGTCTGCAGGTTAAACAGGTCATACAAGTCTACAGGTCATAGATATCTACATGTTGACAGGTTTACAGGTCCACAGGTCATAAAGCTAAGTAACACAATAATGCAGATCTACAGATCAACAGGTTAAGAGTTCAAATAGGTCACATTGTTCTGCAGGTTATAAAGGTCATACAGCTCTACAGGTCGACAGGTTTAGATGTCGAAAGGTCAACAGTTAATACAAGTTACATAGGTCTACAGGTCTGCAGGTCATACAGTTCAACAGGTCATACTGATTTACAGGTTCAGAGGTTTACAAGTTTACGAGTCTACAGATATCCTGCAGGTCATACAAGTCATACAGATCCACAGGTCGACGGGTTTACAGGTCTACAATTCATACAGGTCTACAGGCCAAACAAGTCATATAGGTCCATTGGTCATACAGATTTAAGGATATCATATTATATATGTCTACAAGTCTGCAGCTCATACAGGTTTACGGGTCATACAGATATCATATCATATAGGTCTGCAGGTCATACAGGTCTACAGGTTTACAGGTTTAGATGTCTGCAGGTCAACAGGTCATATAAATCTATAGGTCAACAGGTTTACAGCTCTGCATGTTATACACGTCATACACATCTATAGGTTGACAGGTTGAGAGGTCATACAGGTCATACAAATCTACATGTCGACAGCTTTAGAGGTCTACAGGTCAACAGATCATACAAGTTATATAGGTCTACAGGTCTGCAGGTCATACATTTCTACAGATCATACATATCTACAGGTCCACAGGTTTACAGGTCCACAGGTCATACAGCTAAATAATACAGTAATACAAGAGTTTAAATAGGTCATATTGTTGTGCAGGTTATAAAGGTCATTCAGATCTACAGGTCATTCAGATCTACAGGTCAACAGGTTTAGAGGTCTACAGGTCAACAGTTAATACAAGTTATGAGGGTCCAAAGTGCATAAAGGTCAACAGATATCATATCATTTTGGTGTACTGGTCTGCAGGTCATACAGTTCTACATGTCGACAGGTTAACATGTCTACAGGTCATAAAAGTCATACAGATCTAGAATTTAACAGGTCATATAGGTCATACAGATCTACAGGTCAGACAGGTTTATAGGTCTACAGGTCATACAAGTCTTCAGATATCATATCATATGGGTCTCTAGGTCTGCAGGTCACACAAGTCTACAGGTCATACAGGTCGTATAGTTCTGCAGGTCATAAAGGTCATACAGGTCTACCGGTCATACAAATCGACATGTCGACAGATTTACATGTCTACAGGTCAAGAGATTCGAGAGGTCTACTGGTCATACATGTTTTCTGATCATACAGATATACAGATATAGGTCTGCAGGTCTGCAGGTCATATGGGTCTACAAGTCGTACAGATCTACAGGTTGACAAGTTAACAGGTCTACAGGTTATACAGGTTATACAGATCTATAGATCGACAAGTTAACAGTTCAAATAGGTCACATAGGTATGCAGGTCATAGAGGTCATTCAGGTCTACAGGTCATACAGAGCTACAGCTTTACAGGTTTAGAGGTCTACAGGTCTGCAGGTTACACAGGTCTACAATTCATACAGGTCCACAGGTCCACAGGCAACACATGTCATACAGAGCTACAGGTCATACAAATCTACAGGTTGACAGTTTTATAGGTCTACCGGTCATACATGTCATAAAGTTCTACAGGTCAACAGGTGAACAGGTTTTACATGTCTTACAGATCTACAGGCCGACAGGTTTATTGGTCTACAGGTCATACAGGTCATACAGGTCATACAGATCTACAGGTCGACAGGTTTACAAGTCTACAGGTCATACAAGTCTACAGGTCATTCAGACCTACAGGTCGACAGGTTAACAAGTCTACAGGTCAACAGGTCATACAAGTCTACAGGTCATGAAGATCTCAAGGATGACAGGTTTACAGGTCATACAAGTCAGACAGGTCTACATTTCTTGCATGTCTACAGATCATGCAGGTCTACAGGTTATACAGGTCGTATATGTCTACAGGTCTGCAGGTCATACAGGTCTCCAGATATCATACAGGTCTACAGATTATAAAGGTCAACAGTTCATACAGGTCAACAAGTTATACAGGTCAGTTATGTCTACAGGTCTGCAGGTCATATAAGTCTAGAGGTCATACAGATCTACAGGTCGACAGGTTTAGATGTCTACAGGTCAGCAGTTCATACAAGTTATATAGGTCTACAGGTCTGCAGGTCATACAATTCTACAGGTCGACAGGTTTACAGGTGTATAGGTCTACAGATATCCTAGAGTTCATAGAAGTCTACAGTTAACATACAGATCTACAGGTTGACAGGTTTATAGGTCTACAGTTTATACAGGTCATACAGATCTACAGGTTGACAGGTTAACAGGCCATACAAGTGAAAAAGGTCTACATGTCATACAGGTCATACAGGTCATACAGGTCATACCGGTCAACAGGTCACACAGATCTACAGGTCGACAGGTTTACAGGTCTACAGGTCATACAGCTCAACATGTAGACAGATTTACAGGTCTACAGGACATAAAGGTCTACAGATATATCATTTTTGTCTACAGGTCTGCAGGTCATACAGGTCATACAGATCTACAGGTTACAAAGTTATACATGTCTTTTGCCTCTGCAGGTCATACAGGTCATACAAGCCTACTGGTTAGAATAAATGTACATTTGTTATCCCAAATTCCGCAAAACTTAGTGGACGGCGGAGTCCAGTAAATTCCGTGAAATAAACTGAGTGATTGTGAGTGTGAGTGGAGATTAAAATACCACTAGGTACTTTATCTCATGAAAAACGGTAGGACTGTAAGCAGCAAACTGGTGTGGATGCAAAGGATAGAATTCTCCACTCGAAAGATTTGAAGTGAGAATTACCACAACAAGAAGTTTCAAGTGCTGCACTCCTGACAAAAAAAACAGTTTTTAGAACACCCTAGGTGTTGATGAAACTGGACCAAATTTTCTAAAATGAGGAAAGGAACAAGCAAACTTAAACCCAGAAAAACACTGCAGTGTAAAGATTGGAAATTCGTTGAAAAACAGGATAAATGGATAATCGATTACGGATTTGGAAGTCGACTAAAAAAAAAATAAATAAGTAAAATAAAATAAAAAAGTAATCGCGTTACAAACAGAAATTATAGGAAAAACAAAAAAAAATCCTAAAAAAAAAATGAAACAGGATGGATATGAAGACACAGAATATTGGATGAAAGTAGCAGCAAAGTGAGAAGAGGGAGAGAGGAAGTGCAAAAAGGAAGAACAAGAAAGTGCAAAGAGAAAGAGTTACAAACAGTTAATGCTCCATAGAGAGGAAGATGATGAGACAGGACCAATGTAAGTAGAACAAAGGAGACTTAGAAATGATGGAAGGGAAAATAGAGAGGAAGAAGGCACCGTAGCTCCAGCGCCTACAGAACAAAATCAATATCCAAACTTATTACCGCCTCGATATGAGGCAACACCTCATAGGATAATGAGATCAAAAGGACAGTTCCTTTTGATCTCATTATCCTATTTAAGGTCAGTACCTTAAATGGTCAAAGAGATTAGGAGCAAATTCCAGCAACAACTAAAAATGCCCTCCATGCAGGGTCAAAAGATGCAATATGTTGCTGGGTTAATAAACAATACATAAATCTAACCACAGGAACTCTGGAGGAGTATGTTAACCATGCCCTCCGTGAAGGAAAAGTGGTGGAAGAAAGAAAAACAGAAAGACTACAGAAACCTTCTATCAGGGAGGAAGAGGCATAAGAGGTCCTTTTAGATCTTCAGGACCTGCTCTCAATGGACAGTGTTAAACTTTACCACTGGTAAATGGAAAACCCATTACCTTTCTATGTGACACTGGTGCATGCAGAACTACCTGAGAAATGGTACCAAATTCTAGATCAAGTAATCAAAGTGTCAGAGTAAGATCTGCAAGTGGGAAATTGATTCAAGTAGAAGATGGTGCAAAACTGTTAAGAGTTTGCAGACAAAACAGCAAAAGCAGCAGCAGCAGGGCAGATCCATGTGCTGACTGTAGAAAAATGTATATCCTTAGAAGAAACTACACTGAAAGACATGCAACAACAAAGCCCTCAATCCGAAAGAGAAATATGGCTAAAAAAGGAAGCAAAATTACAATATATATGTATGACCAGACAATAAACCTATCCTACCAAAAAATCTATACAAATGGGCAGCAATTATTGAGCCATGGTACAACACATGTCTCAACAGGAGGGATGGTAGGACAGATACATCAATATTATATCACTTATGACTTTAATTCTTATTCAAAAATTTTTTTGTAGAGCATGTTTAACATGCGCTAAACACAATCCACAAGGGAATTTAAAACCGCGTGATTCCCTACACCTAAATATCCATTTGAAATTATTCATATGGACTTTATAGAATTAAACCAAAGTGAAGGGAAAAGTATTGCTCTAGTCTAAGTATTGTTCTATCACAATAGATAGAACTCTTTCCAAGTAAACATTCAGATGCATTGACGGTGGCAAAAGCACTCGGCAAAGACATTATCCCCAGATATGGAATTCCTGAGAAAATATATAGTGACAATGGGGCTCATTTTGTTAATCAGATTGTGAAGAAGATTGGAGTAATGTTTCATATAGATTTAAAAAATCACTGTGCTTATCACCTTCAAAGTGCTGGACTAGTAGAAGAAATGAATGGACCAATTAAAAACAGAAACAAACTGATGAAGCACACCTCTGTTTCCCAGCAGGAAATTCAATTAGTGGAACCAGGAGACTGGGTGCTAATAAGGAGCATAAAGAAGAAACACTGGTACTCACCCAAGTGGGAAGAACCATATCAGGTATTGCTGACAACTCCCACTACTATAAAAACAGCAGAGAGGTCAACTTGGGTTCATTTAACACATTGTAAGAAGGTCATTTCGGTTGAAAACTCAGATAGGGGAGGTGAGCCAAAGACTGATAATAGGGTGGATCCAGACATTTAGAGACTGGATAGATCTGAAAGTCAGTGAAGCCCTTACAAGACACCAAACCAAGTAGAGGAGATAAAACTTCAGCCAAAATGACCCCCAAGTGTTCAAAACATGCCATCAGATGCTGGATGGCGACTATTTTCTGTATATAAATTTTTCTGTTATTGTAGTATCTATGGGAACCACCTAAAGTAAACCAAACTGTAACAACAGTAGCCCCAAATCGAACAGCACAAAGAGTTAAACGTAGTACGGGATCAGTTCAAAGGCAATGGCCTAACTTACCAGAAAACCCATGCAATAGATCCAAAACTGGACAGAAAACCACAGACAAACCTTATGTCTGTTACAATGCATCCAAATTTATTAGTACCGTAGTTATACCCTTAAGTTCCTTCAGACTAGGAGGATATCAAGGAGACCAATGGAAAGAATACATATTCTATTTGGATTCACAACAGGATAAAACCACAAAAGGAGACAAAGCTTACGAACATGTAGGAGGTAACAGATGGGGCCAAGTTTTCGCATATAGTGGTAAAGGTTGGTCACCTGATTCATTCGGGTACCATCCTCGTGCACAAAACTGGACGAGGAGATTACAATTCAGCGTAGATGGTCAATAGTTGACCCTCAAATTTAATACCACTGCGGCCCCTCTAAAAAATAATAGTAAGGAACTTTCGACACAAGCACCCTGCTATACCCTAGATCCCTGTGTACATTTAAGCCTGTGCCCCAATATAACCACGACTGATGAAAAGCAAGAAAATACCACAGGAGGCCTCACAATGGGTCCTCAAACTACATTTACTATGCGAATTATTAATCATGAACCCACTGTAGATGAATGGTTTCAGGTCATTACAGGCGTTTCAGGACAAAATAACAATTGGTTACTTATGGTAGAACAAGCTGCAAACATGACGAAAAGTGACTGTGTGGGCCCTAGACCAGTTCTACAAATAATACCTGCAACAATCCAAGGACAGTGCGTTATTGAAGTTATGAATAAAACAAATCCAAATTCTACATTCTACAGTTGGGACTTTTTTTTTCCCGTCACCACATTAGAGAAAAAGAAACCCATATTTTCCAAAAAGGTAGCACCTGGAAATTTCACATGTATTAACATCACAGGAAATGGAGAAACTCTAGACAACCTCTCCAGAAAATGGTGTCTCCAGGTAATACCTGTGACCAGTTATTTCAAACTGTCCTGAGGGGACATCTGGTGGTGGTGTGGTGATGACAGATGTTTGTTTGACAAACTGCCTAGAAATGTGACAGGATTTTGTGCCCTTGTAACATTATTGCTGTCAGTTTCTATACACCCTATGTCCGCTAAAGAACTTACTGCCAGCTTATCTAGTGTCAAGCCCGAGCAGTGGCATTGTAGGAAAAAAGCCTTAACCTGGCTAGCAGACAATGATTCTACATACATTGATGCCAGCGGTGTTCTAGATGAATATAAACTAGTTAATCAAGTAGCTGCAGGATTTGAGTCCTCAGTCTGTTGGTGGTGTACAACTAACAAAAATGTAGACAGGATCAATTACATCCATTACAACTGTTAGATTAAATGTACATTTGTTATCCCATATTTACTCCTTCACACTTTTATACTCTTTGTACTTCATACAGAACTATATAAGTGTGTGTGTGACTTATTGTGCATTGAGTTAAGTTCCAGAAGAAGAACAAGGTGGAGATACTACAGCTGGTGACTCTCCCAAGACATGGATTATCCCTGACAGACAGGAACTGCATTCCTGTTTTAGGGATGAAAACATCATAAAATTAAGTGCCTGATAAGAAAGTCGTTATGCTTGAGTGTATATCTTAAGCGCTACCTGGGTGTGAGGTCAGGTCATGTCACATTCCAACAAGGTCATGTCATGTCACATTCGTGTAAACTAGAGACCACCCTAAGGAAATAAAAAGAGAGGGTACGGCAGAGTTTGCTTCAGAGCGGTAGGAGATTATAACTGAACACATCTCTGTCCGTTCTCCTCGCGCGTAAAAAACCTAATACTCTTGTCTTTCTTCCTTGTGTGTTGTTTCAAATGTCTTAGGTGGGTTGAACCTGACAACAACGTTCAAAAGTTAGGCAATTGGACACAAAATGGTTTTGAGGCTGTTCATGGCCAATTATCTGCAACTTCCCTTATGGCATTCCAAAACAGGATAGCTTTAGATATGTTATTGGCTGAAAAAGGAGGTGTGTGTGCAATGATCAGAGAGCAGTGTTGCACGTTCATTCCTAACAACACAGCTGCTGATGGTAGCCTCACCAAGGCCATAGAGGGACTTCGAGCTCTCAACGGCAAAATAAAAGAACACTCTGGTGTTGATACCTCCATGTGGGATTCCTGGATGGATGCTTTTGGAAAGTACAGAGCCTTAGTGTCCTCAGTTTTGGTCTCGATTGCAGTTTTTGCTGCAATCCTAACCTTGTGTGGATGTTGATGTGTGTGTGACTTGTTGTGCATTGAGTTATGTTCCAGAAAAACAAGGTGGAGATACTACAGCTGGTGACTTTCCCAAGACATGAAGTATCCCTGACAGGCAGGAACTGCATTCCTGCTTTAGGGATGAAAACATCATAAAATTAAGTGCCTGATAAGAAAGTCGTTATGCTTGAGTGTATATCTTAAGCTCAACCTGGGTGTGAGGTCAGGTCATGTCACATTCCAACAAAGTCATTTCATGTCACATTCATGTAAACTAGAGACCACCCTAAGGAAATAAAAAGAGAAGGTACGGCAGAGTGTGCTTCAGAGCGGTAGGAGATTGTAACTGAACACATCTCTGTCCGTTCTACTCGCAAGTAAAAAACCTAATACTCTTGTCTTTCTTCCTTGTGTGTTGTTTCAAATGTCTTAGGTAGGTTGAACCTGACACTGGTCGACAGGTTTTCAGGTCATACAAGTTATATTAGACTGCAGGTTATACAGGTCATACAAGTCTACAGGGTCAACAGGTCATACAAGTCATATAAGTTTACAGGTCTACAGTTCATACAGGTCATACAGATCTACAAGTTGACACGTTAACAGGTCATACAAGTCATATAAATCTGCAGGTCATGCAGGTCATACAAGTCTACAGGTGATACAGATCTACAGGTCGACAGTTTTACAGGTCATACAAGTTATATGGATCTACAACTATAATACAGGTCTACAGGTCATACAGGTCAAGAGATCATAGGTTAGATAGTTCATATAGGTCTAAAGGTCATATAGATCTACAGGTTTAAAGGTCTACAGATACAGGTCTACAGATATCATTTCATAAAAGTCTACAGTTCAGCAGGTCATAAAGGTCTACAGGTCATACATATTTATAGGTCAGCAGCTTTACAGGTCATACAAGTCATACAGGTCAACGGGTTATACAGGTTATATAGGTCTACACGTCATCAAGTCTACAAGTCTTACATGGGTTTACAGGTTTACAGGTCTACAGGTCATATAGTTCTGCAGGACTTACAGGTCATACAGATCTACAGGTCGACAGGTTTACACGTCATACAAGTCAGACAGTTTTACAGGCCACACAGATCTACAGATGTCCTACAGGTTATACAGGTATAACCTGCATCATAGGTTATACAGGTCAACAGGTCATACATGTTGACAGCATATGTAGGTCTACAGGTCAAACAGGTCTACAGATCATACAGGTCTAAAGGGCATACAGGTCAACAGTATGTACAGGTCATATGAG
>JANJOY010001262.1:0-10803 GCA_038496675.1 Rachycentron canadum
GTGTGAGTGTGTGTGTGTGTGATTGTGAGTGTGTGTGTGTGTGTGTGTGTGTGAGTGTGTGAGTGTGTGAGTGTGTGTGTGTGAGTGTGTGTGTGTGTGTGTGTGTGTGTGATTGTGAGTGTGTGTGTGTGTGTGTGTGTGTGTGTGTGTGTGTGTGTGTGTGTGAGTGTGAGTGTGTGTGTGAGTGTGTGAGTGTGTGTGAGTGAGTGTGTGTGTGTGAGTGTGTGTGAGTGTGTGTGTGTTGCCTACTGATCAATGAGATGACTGAACAGATGCGTAATGTTAATTCATGTATTCAGTTATCAGACGAGTCACAGCATTGATCTGTGTATGGACACACACTCAATCACACACTCACACACTCACACACACACACACTCACACACTCTCTCACACACACACTCACACACACTCTCACACACTCTCTTTCACACACACACTCACACACTCTCTTTCACACACACACACTCTCTTTCACACACACACACTCTCTTTCACACAGATGTATAAAGGTAATAAAATCTGTTTTTTTCGTACTTTATTATTTTAGGTTTTTAAATCTGATCTTGGAAAAATGTCTGATAACGATGTTGTGAATCAGTTTTAATGAGTTTTCTCACTCTTTGTATTTTATTCAGATTTTTTACTTTTATCTCAGTGATAATTAAACTTCCACTCAAGTAACATTTCAAAGTAAAAGTCCTGCCTGGTCGTCTCACTGTTTATAAGAGCAGCACATGTAGAGCAAACCAATCACTCTTTTATCTGTGTGTGTGTGTGTGTGTCTTTGTAAACCTTTCCCGCCTCTCCGCTGCTGAAACCTGATTAATCCTCAGTATTGTGTGTCCCTCCATCTTGTCGTTGTGTGCGCCGACCCGCCCAGCCAAATGCAATTGAGCCGTATTTTTACAGATTGCCTCGTTGTAAATAAGTTAATTGGGCTCATTAAGCATCCTTAGAGCAGCACTGTGTGTGGAGGACGCTCACTCAGGCAGGGAGGGAGGGAGAGGAGGTGAATAAAGAGGAAGAGGTAGACGAGGCAGAGAGGTCAGGTGTGAGGGGTCACCACCTTCCAGGAAGAGAGGGATGATGGGACCTGACTCCTGTCAATCATTCCAGTTTATTAGAAGTTGGGCCGGATTGTGTTGTCCTGTCGTAAAAGAAGTGACCACAGTTTTATTTTCTGATGGAAATGATAAAAAACAGGTGTCTGACGTGTCACTGATGTTTCTGGAAAATCACGAGTTAGATAGTTGAAAATGAAACAACTGGTTTTTAATAAAATTTACAGATTCAATTAATGACCATATTTTTAAGAGATGTTTGTTATTGCTGTGTAGCTAACATTAGCATTAGCAGCTGTCTCCAGAGGTGAAAACAAACACCAGTCTGGATGTTAGCATGCTAACCAGTTAGCTCGATAAGGGTTGGCCACTTTCTGCAACCGAGTCACTGCAGCGTCCGGTCTGAAGAAGGAGCTGCTCACACGACGTCTTCACACCTTTGCTGTTGTAAACACTTGTCAATGCTAATATTTGCTATGTGGCTATAGAAAACTCACAGAGACCCAGAACGTTTCATGGAGTTTGGTTGGTGGCTCAAAAGGCTCTGAGGTGGGCGGAGCTCAGCCGGGGATCTGGACTCAGCAGTCCTGGTTTCATTAGATGTGACGTGTGAAGTCAGACAACAGGAAGTTAAGGATCCAATGGGGAAGGCTAACATGTGGACCGGGGAGCTAACTGTTAGCGGCCCATGATAATCAACACACTCAGCATTATCACATGAAATGTTAATGTTCAGTCTGTAATTCAGCCACAATTAATGATAACGAAGGCAAATTGCTGATTGTGGTGAAAGAGGAGGAAGAGGAGCCGTTCTTCATCGCAAACAGCTCGGCAACAACAGAGCGGATCTTCCTCCAAATTCTCCATTATCCCTAATAATGGCCAATCACCCCCCCCCCCTCCCACTGTGTCCCTCCCTCGCTCCACCTCGCCACATGATATTTAATCCGTCATCTTTGTTTTCAACACACACAGAGCAAGCTGTTGCTGGCAGGGCCTGTGAGGGCTCAGGGCCCATCTGGAGAGCGGACACAGTCTTTTCTTTCTCTGTGTGTGTGGTGTTGCCTGTTGTTGTGTGTGTTGTTTGTGTTGTGTGTAAGCAGCGCTGTGTGCGATGCGTTCACACCCCCCGTCCTCAGCAGGCCCGGTGGGTGCAGCTGCAGGACGTCACAGCAGTTTGACCGAGAAATAAATCGACTGTCAAAAAGCGTCTGAGCCGACGGAGAGAAAACTGAGCGAAGCACAGACCTCACGACGACTCGGGTTTAACTGAGCGCGTAGTTTTAAGTTCAAAGAAACGAGAAAAGTGTTTGTGCCACAGCATAACATTAGCACAAAAGACCCCCCTTCAAACTTGAAGATGCTGGTGTAGCGAATGATGGTCTCACTCTCTGATGGTTCACAGTCGTTTATTTTGAAGCCTTTTTTACGCTGGAGTTCACTTTATGCACTTTAAGCACGAGCTATAATAAAAAAGTGAAAACCTTATCTTTCATTTGCTTATAACAAACAAGTTTACATTTCTCCAGTAAATGAACTACAATTCCTACAATTTATTATCTTAATCCCTTTAACCCTTTAAGACACATTCAGTCTTTTCTGTTTCTTCACCTCTTTGTGTTTTTCCTTCTAAAGTCTCCTCATCTTCAGACTCAGCTCAACCTCAGCTCATTATATCTGAGACTCAGTAAAGACTCTGTTCACTGTAATAGGGGATAGTAGCTCAGAGAACAAGAGGAAACTAAAAACACAGTGAATTTCTCCTTATTTTCTAGATAAAAACACTGTAAACCAGAATAACCAAAGAAAACTTCAACACAGAAAGTTACACACATGTGTTTGTGTTGTTCTAGAGCTGATTTGAAGTTTCTCTCTTTATCTGTCAAATCAGGGCTTGTTAGAAAGAGCTGATTCTCTCGTTGAAGGAGAAACAAACAGCTCAGAGCATCAGGAGAACGAGGCTCTGAAGACCAGGTCTATGTTTCTGTTTTTAACTAATGTCAATCTCTGTTCTTAAGATAATCTTATTTAATGAAATCAAATCAAATCTGCTCCCTGCTCACTTCCTCCAAAACAGACTAATTTATAATATTTAAAATACTGCTACATCATGTTGTATTGAAGACTTGAAACTAGAGACTGAGACCATAAACTCATTAGGAAAACATTTACTGAGCTAATAAATCAAGGAGAAGTAGGGACATTTTCCCATAGACTTCAATACAATCTGACTTCTTTAACAACCAGTGGAGCCGCCCCCTGATGGTCATTAGAGAGGATGAAGGGTTAAGGCTCAGACCAGAGTCCAGGTCCAGGTTTAGAGTCAGTCCAGGTCCAGTTCTAGAGACAGACAGGATAGAGGATGCTAGTGAGGAAGAGGAGGAGGATTGGAGGTCCGTCAGCCCCCCCTCGTCCTGCTCATTCTCACCTGTAATTAGTCTGATGTGTTACCGGCTGTCATCCTCATCGTCATGTAAATTAAACACACATCTACACACACACACACAGACACAGACACACACTCATGTCTGGTGGTGACGAGCAGCTCTGAGCTGATTACGTTTCCAGTTTTTGTCACTATTGATTGAGGAAAAGGATCCAGAGTGATTGCGAGTCCGTAATCACTTCAGGCTTTCAATTAAAAACCAGTAAAACCCACGTCTGTCTGAAAGCGCCTCATCAGGGTGTGCGTTCAGCCTTCAACATCTGTGTGTCTGTGTGAGTGTAACCTGGCCTTTACCGTCCCTGTCGTTGTCTCCAGCTTCATTACTGTCGTGGTCCAGAGAAACTCTGTCGTCTACCTGCTCAGTCTAAACTGTTGGATCCAGATGTTTGGACTTTTCATCCTCTAAATTACAGATGTGTGTTTCTTTTTCCGGGTAATGAGTTGTTGAGTTTGTCGTCTCTGCAGATGTGAAACCAGGAAGCTGAGAGCGGCTTTTTGCCCTGAATTGAGCCTGTAAAACTTAAAATGAACTGTAAGTCTTGTTGTACCTGTTGTGTTTTCATTGGCTGGGTAATGGTCAGCTGTGATTGGTCGATCGGTTGGTTTGAGAAAACGGTCTCCATGGTTACGGGCAGATGAGAGTCAGTGTCCTCCTCACGTGGTGCCAGAGGTTTGTTCATGTCATCGAGTGTTGGCTGCTGCACACAGAACACACCCACACTGTCCCGGGTCCAGGTGCATTGTGGGTAATGAAGATAAATCATTGGAGGGGTCCTTTAACACATGACTGGATTTATTTATTCTATGATAATAATAATAATCCTGTGTGTGTGTGTGTGTGTGTGTGTGTGTGTGTGTGTGTGTGTGTGTGTGTGTGTGTTTTTGTATGTCTGCTGTCATTATAAGGAGTTGAACCATGCACTTACAGACCCCTAACACTCACACACACACACTCACACACACACACTCACACACACACTATGAATCAATGCCAGGTCTTTGTGTACAGAGCCATGTTTCATTCATCAGACCTAATCACACACTCTGATGACAATATCTCACTATCTGCCTGTGTGGCTGGAACGTGTGTGTGTGTGTGTGTGTGTGTGTGTGTGTGTGTGTGTGTCTGATAGTGCTGGCGCCGTATGAAGTGAGACCCTCCGGCTGCAGCCTCTCCTGCTGGGCTGTGAAACTTTAGAGGCAACACACACACACACACACGCACACACACACACACACACACAGGAACACATGTTTCCAAGTGCACATATAGGTGGTTACAGTCAGGACACACATGCACTCAGTGACCTCTAACAGCCTGTCTCCTCCTCTTCCTCACTTTCTAACTTTGTTTTTGTCATTGCCTTCCTCTTCCTTCTCCTCCTTTCCTTTTCCGACACTCCCTCTTTATTTTCCTGTCGTCTTTCCCCTCTTCCTCTGCCTCACCTTTCCATTTCCCACCTCCACGTCCTGCTCCTCTTCCTCCACTTCTTCCTCTAAGGAGGGAGAGAAACAGAGAAGGTCCCCACACTTTATTAGCATAGTGTTTTCCTACATTTCCCAGAGTTCCTCAGTATCAGTGATTTTACAGCCCTAGCGCTGATACCGATACAGGAAGTCTGAGACGTGTGCGTGCGTGATGCAGGTGAAGAGGTCGACCTGACTCTGTTCAGGTGACAGCAGCAGCTCAGCGTCTTCACATCTGCTCTTTAATTATCTGGACTCTGCTGGGAGTCAGTCACCTCAGAGGACACACAACACGACACAACACAACACAACACACAATGAGCTGCAGAGCATCAGAAGCTGAAGAAGAATTTTTACTTTCTGTTCCAAGGTCTGAGTCTCTTGGTCTGAGTCTCCAGGTCTGAGTCTCCTGGTCTGAGTCTCTTGGTCTGAGTCTCCTGGTCTGAGTCTCTTGGTCTGAGTCTCTTGGTCTGAGTCTCCTGGTCTGAGTCTCCTGGTCTGAGTCTCTTGGTCTGAGTCTCTTGGTCTGAGTCTCCTGGTCTGAGTCTCCTGGTCTGAGTCTCCTGGTCTGAGTCTCCTGTTCTGAGTCTCCTGTTCTGAGTCTTAAGGTCTGAGTCTCCTGGTCTAAGTCTCCAGGTCTGAGTCTCTTGGTCTGAGTCTTGCAGACTCCTGCAGCCTCATGTCACTCTTGTCGTCAGTTAAACTCAACATTTCCTGCAGATGTTTCAAATTAAAAGACCTCCAGGAAAGGAAGTGGATCATGTCTTTTAATGTGAAACATTAGTTTCACATTAAAAACAAACTCATAAAACACATGATCATTTTTTCTGTGTCTCATATTTAATGTGATATTTAATGTGGCGACTCTGAACCTGGTTGATGTCGTAGTGTTTTGTGGTCGGCCCAACGCTGGCTGATCGGGCAGAGCCGCATCTGCCCCGCATCTGCCCCGCATCTGCCCCGCATCTGCCCCGCATCTGCCCCGAGTGAGAGACACAGACGAGGTTCAGGCTCAGAGCTTGTTGACATTCCAGAGGCAGAAGCATGATACTGTACGGAGCATCTGAATCAGTGCTCACACACACACACACACACATATACACACACACACACACACACACACACACACACACACACACATATACACACACACACACACACACACACACACACACACATATACACACACACACATATACACACACACACAAACACACACACATACACACACACACAAACACACACACACACACACATATACACACACAAACACAAACACACACACACAAACACACACACATACACACACACACAAACACACACACACACACACACACATACACACATACGCACACAAACACAAACACACACACACACACATACACACACACACACGCTGAACTCAGGTTCATCGCTGCCCTTCACGGCGCAGTATTGCAGAGAGGGAGGGAGGTGTGTCCATTTGTATTTGTGTGTGTGTGTGTGTGTGTGTGTGTGTGTGTGTGTGTGTGTGTGTGTGTGTGTGTATGTGTGTGTGTGTGTGTGTGCAGACCGTGCCCTCATAAATAATTCCACTCCATATTGCTTTTAAACGATAGCATCCCACGGCTGCCCCGTCGTGGCGTGCAGCTCGCCCATAAATGATACTGTCACGGCTAATACACGGCTTCCATTACTGCGGCGGCGTGGAGCGGGCGCTGCCGCAGCACTGCGCAGTCTAAAGACACGGTCAGGGCAGCGGCGGCGCGGCCAGCCTCTCAGCTCGCAGCCTAAATCAGCAGCCGGACAGACCAACGGGCCGGAGCGGAGCTGGAGGGGTGGGGGTGGGGTGGGGTGGGGCGAATCTACCCATAACCCCCTGCAGAAAGCTGCTGCCTGGCTGGCTGGGGAGATGGATGAGCGGCGGGCTGCGGAGCTGAGCCCAGCTTTCCCACTGGTCCCCAGAGAAGCTGTGACTCGGCAAAATGTACACAGTCCAAGTCCGGGGGGAGCAGCCGGTCTGAGAAAGCTGCTGAGACGTGACCAAGCTCCCTTCACAGTACACTCACACCGTGGCCCCAAGGCCCCGGGCTCCGGGGCTCAGGGGCCTGAATATGGAGTCTGAGCCCTGAGACAAATGACCCACTGCACCACCAGAGCTGATCCTGGACTGATCCAAAGGATCAGGGCTCACTGCTAACTGGCTCAGTTCCTGCTGACCCAGAATCAAACTGGGTCCAGACCCAAGTTCAAGATGCTGCAAGTGGATCCAAGTTCAGATCAGAACCAAACCCAGTCCAGACAGAGCTGCTTGGTCCTGCTCAGCCTTTAAGCCTGAGGACTGCCACAGTCCACATTAGGACTGAAGACAACATGATGTTCATTTTTTAAATGATGGTCCATTTAGAGGAAAATAGACCAGAAAGCAGAAGATGGATTAGGGGGCGTGGCTACTGTGTGATTGACAGACTGTAGCACCCAATCAGGATAGAGTACAGAGCAGGTCAGCTCCACCCCTCACTCCTCCTCAGTTCCACCTTCTCCTCCAAAGATGGTTTCTTCTGGTTTCAAAAAACCAAGATGGCCGACGGACTGGAGGCTTCAAGCAGCAGCTCAGAGATGATGGTGACGCTCGGTCCATCACTATTAGACCCGTTGATCTCTGGTCGTCGTGATGACCAGGACCTGACAGGAACAGAGACTCTGTCGACTTCCTGTTTCCCCAAGAAATAAGTTTAAAAATAAAACTGAGAGTTGGGAGAAAAGTGTAGAGAAGTGTAGGATAAATAAATCACTGCTGCAGAGAGAGAAGGAAAAACCAGAAAAATGCCTGTCCTCCAGAGGCGTGGCCCACTGTGACCTCCATGCATCGCCGCGGCCCCCACAGCTGCAGCACCAGGGAGCGTTGGTGCTTCATGTGCGCGGCGCCGCGGGCCACGGCGGCCAGCGAACCTCTGCTCTGCACCAGGAAATGCTTTGGGGATCTGCTCTCTCTCTGTCTGCAGCCGCGGCCCTCGCTCTCCCACGGACTCCGGGATAAGAAGCGTTCGGCCTGCAGCTAACCGGAGCCCGGCGCTGCCTCGGTCCACGTTTTTTACTTCCTCAAAAACAGACGAGGAGCAGCAGCAGATCGGGCTCCTTTGTTTCAGGAGCCGTCGTCTTTCTGTCTCCGTTTAACTTTAAAAAAAGAGTCTTTCTGGAAAGTCCCTCTTTTTTCAGCTGCTTGTTTAAGTGTCCCCTGAGCTTGAAGCGTCTCTGCTCCTTTGTCCACGGTATTGCGGTGTGATAAAAGGTTGCAGTAGGTGGCCGGCATTTGATTTCTCCATAAAAACCTACTTTTCAAAGTAACGGCCCCCCCTCGGCCCCCTCCCTCTCTGGCCAGCTTCAGCCCCTCCACGCATGTTTGATTGCAAGGATTAGTAAGACAAAAGGCCCAGCGGCAGTTAGTGGCGTCCTAATGAAACGCCGCTACAGATAAATGAGCGTGCCGGTGTTTCCCTGCTCCGGAGTGACCGCCCCCCCGCCAGGATTAAGTGGACTCCTCCTGTTTCTTTTGTGCCTTCGTTTCCCAGCAGCACAATCGGCCCAGAGTCAGCGGGCCAAATAGTGAGGAACTGCCTCCCTCCCTCCTCATAGACACCCCCCCCCCTCCAGGCTCTGTAATTAATTTGCCTCCGTTCACAGTGAGGGGGGGCGGAGTGAAGGTGGGGATGAGGTGGGACAGGTGCTGACGTGGACATAAATAAACCTCAATAAATCAGAGGCAGCGTGAGAACCAGTAAACATACCGGTCTCAGGGCCGTGGACTTTATACTGGGTCTGATCCGGTTTGGGTCAGACCTGGTTCTGGTTCAGTCATGATCTGATCTGAGACATGTCCAGATGCAGATCCAGATCCAGATTCAGCAGGGTTACTCAGCTCAGAGCTGATCAGGTTGTTGATCGTGGCTGGATCTTGGCAGGAAGCGGATCACACTGTCATACACAGACCCAGACCCAGATCCAGATCCAGATCTTCTCAACAGGCTGATCCTAACTGGGAAAATGTGTTTTTTTTCAGTATTCGTGCAAAAAGTCCCAGACAGAGAGAAAAATACTGTTTATAGTTGTGACTTCAGTTAAATCACTGAGCTGCGTTCACTGTGTTGGATCAATGGAACCTGACGTCAGTTAACTGGTAAAGACACAAAATATGAATAGAATTCACTTTATAAACATCATTTCATTTTACTGGTCTGGTCTGGTCTGTTGTGGTCTGGACTGATCTGGTCTGATCTGATCTGGTCTGATCTGATCTGGTCTGATGTGGTCTGGTCTGATCTGGTCTGATCTGATCTGGTCTGATGTGGTCTGGTCTGATGTGGTCTGATGTGGTCTGTTTTGGTCTGTTGTGGTCTGTTGTGGTCTGATGTGGTCTGATGTGGACTGATGTGGTCTGATGTGGTCTGATGTGGACTCAGATTGAGGTTTGTGTGTTCACCCAGTTTGTTTGTTTTGTTGTGTGTGTGTTACAGACAGTGCCCACACACACATATACATACACACATACACACACTCACACAGACACAGGTCCTGAGGCGTAATGGGGTTATCAATAGCACAGATGCATGCTGGGAGTTGAGTGGGGAGGTCAGTGTGGCACCAGACCTGACTCAGTGACCCACAAACCACAGCTCCTGGTCTCACCTAAACTGACTCTGACCTCTGACCCTGACCCCTGACCCCTGACCCCTGACCCTGTCCCACCCCTGACCCCTGACCCTGTCCCTCCCCTGACCCCTGACCCCTGACCCTGTCCCTCCCCTGACCCCTGACCCCTGACCCTGTCCCTCCCCTGACCCCTAACCCCTGCCCCTCCCCTGACCCCTCTTGTCTTTGACTTCCTGTTGTAGCTCATCTCTGGTTCACTTCCTGTCACACCTCCAGTTTTTGGGAGCAGTCGGAGTCTGGAGGATCTCGGTCTCTTCAGGACTGTTTGACTTCCTGTTTCCTGTTGGGACCAGACTTCCTTCAGTCTGTAGTTTCTGTCCTAACCTCCGTCCTCTGATAAACCTGGTTCCGTCCTGACTCCTTTCAGTCTCAGGTCTCAGACTTGTGATGGAGACTCGTCTTCTCTGGTCTCTTTGACTTCACAGTATCAAGTGTCCAGCGTCTTCAGGTTTTCAACCAGCTGGTTGTTGTTGCTCCTCCCCCTCCTGCTTCACCTCCTCTCATCAGTCCAGGTCAGTCCAGTCCAGGTCAGTCCAGGTCAGTCCAGT
The DNA here is from genome assembly GCA_038496675.1 of Rachycentron canadum. NCBI lineage: Eukaryota > Metazoa > Chordata > Actinopteri > Carangiformes > Rachycentridae > Rachycentron > Rachycentron canadum. The sequence continues at coordinate 10,215 of JANJOY010001262.1, forward strand.
TCAGTCCGGTCCAGTCCGGTCCAGGTCAGTCCAGGTCAGTCCGGTCCAGGTCAGTCCAGGTCAGTCCAGTCCAGGTCAGTCCGGTCCAGGTCAGTCCAGGTCAGTCCGGTCTCTCCTGTGTATCACTTTGATCTGACTTTGTTGAACTTGACTCAGCAGCTAAATCAGCCTGTTCTGTGGTGGTTCAGACTTAATCTCCCTCACTGCTTATCTCACATACTTGTTGGATGAGAGACTGGGGAGGGGGAGGAGGAGGGAGGAAAGAGGGAGGGAGTAAGAGGAAAGAGGGAGGAAGAGGAGGGAGGAAAGAGGGAGGAAGAGGAGGGAGGAGAAAGTATCAGAGCAACATAAAACCATCTTTGTTGGGACGAAGTGGAAAATGATCGTCCCACTGAGAAGACGTCCTGTCTGTCTGTCTGTCTGTTTATCTGTCTGTCTGTCTGACTGACTGTCTGTTTATCTGTCTGTCTATCTGTCTGTCTGTCTGACTGACTGTCTGTTGATCTGTCTGTCTGTCTGACTGACTGACTGTCTGTCTGTCTATCTGTCTGTCTGACTGTTGATCTGTCTGTCTGACTGACTGTCTGTT
>JANJOY010001286.1:0-11818 GCA_038496675.1 Rachycentron canadum
GATGTTAAAGGTCCATACAGTCTAAAGGTAGATGTTAAAGGTCCATACGGTCTAAAGGTAGATGTTAAAGGTCCATACAGTCTAAAGGTAGACCTCCATGTGGTCTTTGATTATAAAGCAGGTCTAGGTTCTATATTAATACAGTGGAAGTATCAAAGGTCTCAGTCACAGAGAAATGCTCACAGCCTGGATTCAGAAACTGAGCCTTAAAACCAGCCATCAGGACTTCTGGAACTTTGTGATGTCACACCTCAGTCATGCCTCCAAGTCCCACCCACTCTAAAACCTTGCAGAATTTGGTATCTCTGAGTGTTTTCTTGAAATCTGCTTTATTTTGCAAATCCTGGATAAAAACAATTAAAAAGCAGTTGTAGTTGTATTTTTTAAAATACCAGCTGTTTATTCAACAGGCTGTTAAAACCTGACAAACAAAACTTCTTCTTCTCCTTGTTTCCCTCAGGCGATCAGAGTGAGGTTGACGTCTCAGTGAGGCGTGATGGTGCTGACACCCATTTCTTTCTCACAGATGTAGGGCAAGTTCATTGAGCAGGGGGCGTCGTACCAGCTCCTTATCGCCACTCGCTCCAACACACGGGTTTTCACAATGTAGCCGCAGTCCTCGTTGATGTGGTTATTGGGCTCGCCGACCTCCCAGAAACTAAAGTTCACACAGAGAAATCGCTTTGGTCAACAATATATCTAAATTCATCCAGAAACATAACACCTGAGCTTTAACTGCTCTCCAGAATCAAGAATTATGTTCAATATTGAAACATTATTAAACTCATGCATCCAGTACCAACATTTAGAAATGTGGTGGTTGTGATGTGTCTGGACACAAGGTTATTGTGAGAATTCAAACCAATATCCAGCAGGGTAAAAAAAAAAAAAAATTCCCCAAAGGCAAATAAACAAAACTGGCTTGATGAAAAAAAATGTAGCAAATCAAACACAGAAGATAAAATATCAAGCCAAGCCAAAGACAAACGTGAAGACGAAGTTGAACCATGATCTTACACAACTCAAGCAGAACAGCTCTTTCCGCTGCTCCCTCTTTGCCCCCTGACGCATTTGTTTTTCATCAGACGTCAGAGGTCAGGGTCACCTGCCGTGCACTGCCCCGCAGCAGCTCATCAGCAGTAACAGGCTCTTTGCAGAGAAAGCCAGCAGATGAGATCCTGGCCTCCCTCCAGCTGTTATCTCACATCTGGAACCTCAACCTTTAACTCTTTAGTGACTCTGTGCGATTCCCCTGTTACTGTCCTGGTCCTCTGTTCTTCATTACTTATTTCTAAGAAGCTGAAAAAACCATGAGAAGAGGACTAAGAGGAGGGAATCATTGACTGACTGTTTTAAGTCTCAGGTTTTCGAGCGCCTAAAACTTGCCTTTGGTGAACACGGACAATGAATTACAGGGGTGACTGACCTTGTTGTCTTTGCTAGCAGCTGATGTACAATTTGATGCATTTTAAAGCAGTAACTGCTTTCGTTGTTCCTCATCCGTCGTTTTTTATCAATCAGCTGCAAAGTTGTCTGCGTCCTCTTAGCACCGGCTTGTGCACGGTCAGCATACTTGAATGGTGATGTGTGTACAGTATGTGATTTAGGTTGTGACAACACGGAAAGAGATGATTTCACATACTGGGTTTAAATTGTCGTCTCAGCGGTTTTCATTGTAAAACCCCGTTTTATTAGGGTGGACGTGGCCTAAGAGTCTACAGCCACACTAGCGTCTCCGTGAGGCTCCTCTGAAGAAGCACAGCTAAAAGCTTTGAGCTACATGCAAACAGTAACATTTCAACACGCTCAAAATGACAATGCTAACATGTTGATGTGTAATGTTTGATATGTTCACCATCTTACTTTGGACTGTTAGCATGCTAACATTTGCTTACAGACACAAGACACAACACCAAGCAGAGCTGAGGCTGATTTGAATGTCAGTAGTTTTAACCAAATCTAGCCTTATTGGACAAATTCTAATTTTGATCTGATGATGAAAAAAGTGCTCAGGTTTCACAAAGGTCAGTATCTGGAAAAATATGAACAAAGCTGTTGTGATAGTTCAGACTGGACCCACAACAGCTTTGAAGAAGTTAGGTTTTCCAGACAATTGAGGAACATTTTTGTTGCTAAACTTCAGTTCCTGTTCTGGTTATACACCTGAGGGAAGATATTCCAAGGAAACAGGAAGTACTGGGTTGAATTTTGTACTTAAAATGGTTAATTTATCTCTTTATTCCACATCTAGGCCAGGAAACTGGGCCAAAACGTGTGCTAAAGCTGAAGGCATGTGAAAGGTCAATATTCAACAGATGTTAAAGTCCACTGGTCAGTCAGTCAGTGTGTGTGTGTTTGTCTCAGACCAAGCAATCTGGATCCATTTTAACTTAGAGTCACATTTCGGGCAAAAATGAACTCATTTGTCCACCAACAGGGTCCAAGTCCTTGATATCTTTCAAAGCAATATTTCAGGTCTTGTCTTGTCTCATCTATTTGATCTAGTTCTTCATATCAGAAATAATAAGGAGGTCACTTATATTTATCATATACTTTTTGTGTATTTTGGAGGTTTTTAAATTCACTTTGTGGTTCTCAAGGACCTTAAATTGTTGTGAATATTTGCATTGATAAAGATTTCATTCATCATTTCGTATATCGTCTTTTTATTCCTTTATTCGTATTCATACAATTGAACTTGTTGCCAAATAACCTGTGTCCATTATTCAATTTCTTTTAACTCTGATTTGGAGAGCGAGATACAGTCCAGTCCGTAAGTATTTAGACAGCAACAGATTCTTTGCTCTTCAGCGTCTGAGCTTCAGCACATTCAATTTGAAATGAACTAATGGAGTCTGCATTAAAGAGAGAAGTCTCAGCCTGAATTTCAGCAGGTTTATGCAAATATTGAAAGAACTGTGTGAGAGATAAAGCTCTTTGAACAGAGTGCCCAAAATATGAGGGTCCAAATGTGATTGGACACAGAGTTGACCAAGAGTCGGCATTAAGATCAAGGTGGAGTCAATATGAGGAGTGAAGAGGTGAACATGCAAGAGATAATATAGAGGCTTAAACACAGAGATATCAAAGGTCGTTGGTTCGTCAGAATCAACATTTGAAATGTACAGGAAACTTAGAAAATGTCAAAAAGGCCCAGTAGACTGAGGAGCACAAGCCGTGTGGATGACAGAGGAATTATTTGTTCCCCGTCAAATGGCCCAACGTGTCATGAATGCTCTCCAGGATGTGGACACACATGTTTGTAGGTGCACAAGGAGAATAGACCTTAAAGCAGCATATGCATTAGGGGCTTGGCTGCTGTGCGATTGACAGACTGCACCACACAATCAGGATAGAGTACAGTGCACGTTTCCCTTTGCTCTTTACTACGACCACGAGATGTCACCTAGCAACAAAACTATGAGGTCATAATAACCCGCTGAGAGACGACCAATGAGCTCGTTTTTTACAGGAAGCCACGCTTCGGCTATTATTTGGTCAATGTGTAGGTGTCCCCCTTAATCAATTAACGAGCCCCTTCTAATTTTCACTCATTTCCTATTGATCACACGTGTTAAAAATTCTTATTGAGTTAACGTGCAGTGCCTTCATCTCTTTTTTCTTTCCTTTCTGTCAACTTACAAACTGGAGGCTTCAAAACAGCAGTTCACAACCCACACGCGTGTGGGAAGGAAGTGAACCTACCCTCCGACCAGTGGCGTGCCGTCCACCCATTTCCACTGATCCTCTGTTTGTGAGTCTGTGATCCCAAACCAATAGGAGTTCCAGTGGCCTCTGGGAAGGAGGTTCCACAGAAACGTCTGAGAGGAAACACACAGAACAAAGGAAATGTTAAAGTGAAACACATGCATCACACAGTACGGTGCCAACATCCTCTCCAGGATATTTATCATCTTTTTTTTAATATAGTTTTTCTGAGGTGACAGTCTTTTCTTCAAAAATGCCACGTTTAAATTTTTGCTCTTGCTACATCGGCAACGTTGGCATTCACAGCTGTTTACTTACTAACCTAGAAGACACATTGTTAGCTAAGCATCACACAAGTTCTTCACCTCCTCGTGTTGAACATAAAGTAACATGATGGGCCTGGGCTAGCTGGTTAGCATGCTAATGTCATTAGAAGGAAAGAAGTGACAGAAATAAAAGCCAAACCAGGACTGACAACGTTCCTTCCAGACTGGTGAGTAAACAGAAACTCATGTTAACAATGGCAGCGTTGTGATTGTCGCGTCGTCATGATCTACCTGCTCCTCGGCCGTGTGGATGATGGCGAGGTGAGCTCCTTTGCTCTGGCAGTTTGACTGGCTCTCTTCCCAGCCCCTCGAGACTCTGGAGATGAAGTAACAGCTGTCGTTGAAGAGATGCCAGTCCAGGGGGCAGACGACTGGGGCCGACGTCGCCCCCGCGGTGTGTTTGACCACCTCAGGAGCTGACGACAGGTACAAACACACACAAAGACGGATGAGGAATAAATAACTGACAAAAAATTATGTACATACCCCAAACCAGGGCTGAGAAGACATTCAAACTTAATGTCTTGAAATCATTGTAGCATGATAAATCACTGGTAGAGATAGTACATTTATTTACAGCTTTCTTGTCATAATAGTACAATTACTTTCCTAAGAGGCCCTGGGGCAAAAAGTTGCTGTTGGGCCTCCACGGTTTCATTATTTCTCCAGGCATCCAGAAACCAACCAGTACACTAAAACATAAACCGTACTGATTAGTTAACTGAGACAATTTATTGATTTATGTGTTTATTAATGATGCAAGTCATTTTTAAAGCAAAAACGCCAAATTTTCCCCAGTACCAGCTTCTCAAACGTGAGTGTCTCCCTGTTTTCTATGATATTAAACGCAACACATCAAGGCACAGTCATTAATTTAAAACAATGAGGTGTAAAATGTTGTAGAAGGATCATTTGGACGAAACATTAGATCTTATGATTATTTTTAAATCAAGAAAGAAAGTCTTCAGGAAACTACTACTTTTTTGTTTTAGGCTAGTTCAGATATCAGTTCATGCTCTTTCCCAGACAACATACAGTTGATTTTACAGCAGTAAAACTGAACTTCCTGCTTATAATACACCATATGTTATGTAAGGTTTTCTGTGAGTTGATTACCTGACACAGGAAAAAAAAAAAATTCAATACACATAAACAGATAAAGAAATTGTGTAAACCTCATACAGTAGCAGTCAGACTATGTGAGGAGAAGCACATGCAGCATCTTTAAACAGATTTTTAAGTTGTGAACCTTTAGTGGCGGCCAGTTTGGCCAGAAGCTCGTCCTTCTCTTTCTTCAGCTGGTTCTTCTCCTGCTCCAGTTTTTTGATGGTAGCGGCCAAAGACGACACATTTACATTTTGCGTCTGCTCCTGTGTCTCTTCACCACCACCCTGAGGTTTGTTTTTGTCTGCGGAGCAAATGGATTGATGGAGCAGTTAGTGAATAGATACTGCACAGTCAGCACTAATCAGAAGGGAACATGCTTATAGGGAACCTCAGGAAGGCATTTAAGCTTGAACCCAAAATGTCTCTTAGATGAGTTGAGCCAGACCAAAGACTGTTTATAATTTATATAAGTGATTGGACATTGGTGGAGAAGCTCATTTGAGCACAAAAGAACCAGAAGTGAGTCAGAGATGACTGAGAGTCGGCATTAAGGTGGAGTCATGAGGAGTGAAGAGGTGAACATGCAAGAGATAATATAGAAGCTCAAACACAGAGATATCAAAGGTCGTTGGTTCACCAAAATCAACATTTGGGCACTTTCAAAATCACAAGCCATGTGGATGACAGAGGAATAATTTGTTCCCCTTTATAATGGCCCAATGAGTCAATGCTCTCCAGGATGTAGGTGCACGTTTCCTTGTCTTAGTCAAGAGAAAACTTGACCAGAACATGACCAGAACTTTTAAAAGCCCTATTTTTCAGACTGAATCAATCAGTCTTTGCACCACAGTCTGTTTATAGACTGTCAATAAAAGTGGACGCAGTCTCTGGGTCTGTGAAGTGAAGCCAGTGCTGAAGAGCCTTAAACCTTCATTCTATCTAATGACCATCAGGGGGCGACTCCAATTTTACTATTATTGTTTTATTTGTTTTCTGATAATATTTATTATATATAAAGTATTTTTTCTTGATATTGTGAAAAATGTTGCATATTTGATATATTAGCCTAACGCTTTTATTACATAACGAACATGTTGACCTTGTCTGTACCTGCTGCACCGCCACACCGAAGATGCATCATGTTATCCCCATTTTCCATCATCAAAACATTTCTCAACAGAGTCACTGATGGTCAGACAATAAACGTGAAGGCAGTTGTGTACCTACAGTTCACAGTGACAGCTATGATGGAGATCAGCAGGATGGCACACAGCGTAGCCAGACAGATGGTGGCGAGGCGATAGGGCCCGGAGCCACTCAGCCTGGAGGTCAGTGTGACTAGAGCCACTGGGTGAGCTGGAGGTGATGAAGGGAGAGAAGATAAATCATTATTATAAATAATTATTTTTAAAATTCAAATTATGAGATGTTCGACAGAAAATCTATTTTGATCATGACGAATCAAATGATCATCATACATGAAGTATTCTGATTCAGAGTCTGTTTAAGTCCTTTTCCAAGCAAAAAAACATAACACCATCATCATCATCATCATCATCATCGTAAAATCTTTCAATTGACACGTCAAAAAATTTATTAGAATTTAGTTTATTTCCTGTTTTTGCTATTCTCACTTCTTGTTTTATATTTACAAATGCTGACATGAATGCTGACAGAAACTGTCCAGTCAGCAGAAATAAAGACATGTTGATGGTCGATGGGAGTAATTCACTCCGCCGCTGTTGACTTAAAGGAACTGAAACAAGATTGAAGAAAATCAACACATGCTTTTGAAAAAGGCTGATATTTCATGGCCTCTTCAGCTCCATATAATGTATGTAGCACCAATGATGGATTACATTTTCCTGAAGCGCAGCCTGTCGTCCACACAGGAATGTCCGCCGCTCTGTTCAGATTTGTAAATCTCAAGCATATCAGACAAGCTCCTGAGACACTGGAAATCTGAAAAGCGCTGTAATTATCGAACCAAGCGGAGACTGACGAGGACACTGACTTTAATTTCTTCTGGATGTGATGCGAAGATTTATTCCTACATTCTTATTATTATTGGTTTTCTGTGAGTCTCAGCAACAGGAATCAAAACAATTAGAATTTCATTCAAATCACCAAATTCTAACAAACATCTGTAATAAGCAAATATCAAATCCAAAGAAAACATCATCCTCCCATTAGCACATCTGCTTTTACTTTCATATTGTAAAGTAAAGTGAAGCCAATGTTGAAGAGCCTTGAACCTTCTTCTTCTTCTGTCTGATTTATTAGCTCAGTAAACGTTTTCCTTATGAGTATTATTATTATTATTATTTATTTTTACTGTGGAAATACTAGTATAATAGAATAATAGTAAAGTGTATGTCCTAGTATGAAATGTTAAATCAAGAATATCCAAATAGATTTTTCCCGACAGTTTTATTCCTTAGGTCCAATTAGAAAATGCTTTGTGTTTCAGGGTTATTGAACCACTTTTTCTTTAATTTCAAGACAGTTTTAAGTTGTATTTACTTCATACTTCTAACTAACTAACTGCAGTAGAAACTATGAATTAGATTGAGATTATTAGATTATTTAACATGATTTATTGATGAATCAATAATGAAAACAATCTGTAGTTGCAGCCTAATTAATTATTATCATAACAAACATAATTAAAAGTCATTATTCCCCATTCATGAGTCATTTGACATGGACTCGAACATGAAACAAGCAGCTGGATCTCGTCTCACAGCTGCAGCTGCTCTGTGGTGACGGGTCCTTACCGGGGTGTCCCACATCTGGCCCGCGGTGCAGATCGTCGCCGTCGCTCAGGTGGGAGTACATCCCGTCAGGGGCCGGGGAGCGCGGGAAAGGAGCGAGCGGTGAAAAAGCTGATAAAGTTTCAGTGAAGCGTCACAAACTTCCAGCTGTGGCTGTGGACCAACGCTCTCTGTTCCTGTGGTTTATAAAGGCCCCCCCCCCCCCCCCACCGACGCCCCCGCGCTGCAACCTGAGTCAGTCAGGTGTCATCCGTTCATATGCTTCAAAATAAAAGCCTTGATGAGACAATGACAATGTCAACAATAATATTGATTCCATATATTATCAATATATATATATTGATATATTTTTCGGCATGAACAAAATACAGGACAAAAGAAAAAATGTCGTTCAGAATATATTATATGGATCAATGCGGTTACAATGTGAACTAATAAAGCAGGGAAAGTATGAAAAATGAATCAGATTAATCAGAATCAGAATCTGGTGAATTGAAAAGTCGGTTTTTCAACAGAAATAAATATTATCAGACATTATCAGCACATATGTTTTATTATTATCATTATTATTATTGTTGTTCTACTACTACATACACTTTTATCGATAAGAATATATGTATATATATAATGTCATTAAAATACATTACACGTTACATTTTATTTGATCAGCTGTCAGTTACATAAAACCTTTTGTTTCTCACAAATACCTGCACATGTACAATCATATACATTTCTAAATATGCTGGTTTCCATTAAAACAAAACAAACAAAGAAACAAAACAACAACAACAAAAAAGCATTTGACAATAAAAATGTTCTTTTGAATCACACAGTCATAATTAATAACTGCTTCATTTGATCTGTTTATAATATCCAATTTAAATTAGTATTTAAATTGATTCATTGTTCATTGCCTGACATCATTATCATTAACCACAAACTGAATGGACAAAGACGTCTGTGGTCCTGATGAAGACGTCTGTGGTCCTGATGAAGACGTCTCTGGTCCTGATGAAGACGTCTCTGGTCCTGATGAAGACGTCTGTGGTCCTGATGAAGACGTCTGTGGTCCTGATGAAGATGTCTGTTCCTGATGAAGATGTCTGTGGTCCTGATGAAGACGTCTGTGGTCCTGATGAAGATGTCTGTTCCTGATGAAAATGTCTGGTCCTGATGAAGACGTCTCTGGTCCTGATGAAGACGTCTCTGGTCCTGATGAAGACGTCAATAGTTCTGACTAATGAACTTCAGACTAAAACAGGACTTTACAGTTGTTGTACTAAAGTTAACTGATGAGTTCAGTTTGTAATCAGACCAACAATCTGTGAAGTTGTGTTTCTATTTTGTTATTCTTTTCTCAGCCTGATAACTTGTGACAGACTGTGATTTTGTTTCCAAACCGATGGATTGTGGGAACATCTTCATCCATTTATGGTTAATTATGGGAGTGGAGATGAGGTTGGGGTGGAAAAGGTGTCTGATTGTTTCTGGTTTTGTCTGTTCACTGTGACGACCCCTTCATACCACTAGTGGTGCGTTCGCTTGCTGGCCTCCTCTTTCTCTTTCAGGTCCCGGTGGAGGCGGGGTCATCTTCGGGTGATTGGCTCCACCGGGGCCCATGTAGTTCCTTAGATTCTCTCTATCAGCTCACACACCCCATCCATGTGGGCTTCGTGGCTATTCTGAAAATAAAATAGTTATTTTGACACTTATCTCGTCTCCTCTCCTATTTTGTTGCAGTCCAAGTTTTCATCTCAAATCTTTTACAGTGTGGATCTGCTCTCATAAAAACAGCTCATCCCAAACTGCTGAGGGGAATCTCTATGTCGCCTGATGAAATATCTGCAGTGACACTTTTGGACCGGAAGATGTCACCATCAAACAATTTATTCAACAGTGAAACTCCAGCGACAGCCTGGTCTGCATGTGACTCATTGGTGATGCACAGATACCACAGTTAACCGTAAAAAGTAACTGAAATCTGAAGGTGATTTCCTGTCTCAGTTTCTCCACCTGCAGCTTATCCCTCAGTTCCACCTGGTTAAAAATTAATAATAATAGTCACATGTAAAACTAAACTACTGCAGAAAAAATAATGATTGAAGGATAGAAGAAACACTAATATAAAAATAATAGTGAAGAAAGAAAACTATATGCTGTTGCAAACCCTCCAACTTTAATTTTAATTTTTACCTTCACCTTTATCACGACTGCCACTCAGAAATGAAGTCATGAAGTCAAATGCAACCTCCGTCTTTCCTCTAAGGTCATGTATAATCATGTTTGTTTTTCAGGGTCCTGATTGAAAAAATATTTTTATAATATGCTATTTGCTGCAAATAATTTTGTCACAGGTTCATACAAATATACATGTAAAAAAAATTCTCATTCATACCTAGTAGATTTAAAATTTTGGCAATAGTCAAATAGCTAATACTACTGTCTCCCAACAGTGAAATCAATGTAATAGACCTGAAATGTCAGAATTGAATATTATGATAATGATAATATAATAATATGTTGAAATATTACATTTCTATAATTGCTCTTCTGTAGATTGTTCTACTACTTTTATGATAAAGTGTTGTGTCTTATGTCTTGTTTTAGTTTCATTGCTGCTGTTAATTCTCACCAGCTCCTCTTCTGAAGCTGAGACCACTCTGTCCACAAACTTCAGCATCTTCAGTCTGGACTCTACTGGTGGGCAGAGTGAAGTCGGTTCAGACCGGCTGCCACTAAATCGATCTGAAACTCCATAGTGATGGGTTGTAGTGTATCATATGAGAAGGATAGGTGCGTCTACAGGTTTCTGAAGGCACCAGTGAAGGTAACTATCCATATCTGAACTGGTTTGACATCTGATAGAGACAGTCTGACCTGGACTAACAGACTGAGATCCAGGAGTCTGAGTCAGGGTGTTTTGCCCTGATGAACCTGGAAAACATGACAAAGAGGAAAAAGCTTATTGAGACAAATCCAAACAGAAGAGGATCATTTCTCTAACATGGAGAACAGATGGAAGAAGGTCAATNCTCACTGCTCCAGACTGAGTCACTGTGACCTGTCCTCTGGACTCTGAGGATACAGAGACAGAAACATAAAGCAGCGTCATGGTTTTGTGGGCTTCATCTCAGAGGGACGGATGTTCATAGAGGAGAGGAGTTTGATTCTCTGGACTTTACCTGTGAAGCAGCAGCAGAGCAGAGTCCAGATGAGGACGGAGATCAAAGTCATGTTTTTGATGAGGAGGATTTCTGTGTCTTGTGTTGTGATGAAGGACAGCTGTCAGTCATCCAGTCTTCACCTCTCAGGACTATAAACTCTCCCAGAGCACTGGAGCATGGTGGTGCTGATGCAAAGTGGCTCTATGGAAATGACCTGAAAATCTTAGAATAATTTATAATATAAGAAATATATGTAATACACACACACATATATATGTATATATATGTGTGTGTGTATGTTTGTATATATAATATAAATGAAATTATATCTTAAAGTCTGTAGAGAGCAGACTTTGACATCTTAATCCTCATAATAATCCCCATAATTGATACATTTTTTCAAATAAAACTATTTCCTAAAACACAAAAAAATATATTAAAAAACCTAAACATGAAACAACATTTTTAATTTTTCAATATGAACATATGTCTTCATTTGCATTGAACTCAACAATATACATACTGATCTTCATCCAATAAAATGAATGACACTGCTAATGTATTGCTGTATTAGACTGATTTAGATCGACATTAAATGTGTTTATGGTTCTGTGTTTTCATCTGTTTCTGAACAAACTGCCTGATTATTACAAACAAACTGATTTAGCTGAGTTTGTTTGTTTCAAAGTCAGAGAGCCGTGTCTCTCTACAGTCAGAGGTTTTTGTACGACGGCTCAAT
>JANJOY010001290.1:0-10971 GCA_038496675.1 Rachycentron canadum
CATGAGACTGATAACATTAACGTACGACATGAGACTGATAACATTAATGTACGACACGAGACCGATAACATTAACGTAGGACATGAGACCAATAACATTAACGTAGGACATGAGACAGATAACATTAACGTACGACATGAGACAGATAACATTAATGTACGACACGAGACCGATAACATTAACGTAGGACATGAGACCGATAACATTAACGTACGACATGAGACAGATAACATTAATGTACAACATGAGACCAATAACATTAACGTACAACATGAGACAAATAACATTAACGTACGACACGAGACCGATAACATTAACGTACAACATGAGACAGATAACATTAACGTACAACATGAGACAGATGGAGTGAAACGTTCCCAACTATCAGTGGAGGGGGCGGAGCCAACACACTCACCTGTTCTGCCTGTCCACCCCTCACTGTTGTCATGGAAACACACATCAAACACTTCAAACTGCCAGCTACACACACAGACACACACACACACACACACACACACACAGACACACAGACAGACAGACACACACACACACACAGACAGACACACACACACACACACACAGACAGACACACACACACACAGACAGACACACACACACACACACACACACAGACACACACACACACACACACAGACACACACAGAGACACACACACCAGTATGTGTGTGAAGGCCTGTCAGTCACTTCCTGCTCATGTTACTGTATCACTGAGACCATAACAAGTTTATAGTCCAAACACACACACACACGTGGAACGAGTGTGTGTGTGTGTGTGTGTGTGACAGAGTCTGCACTCTTAGGACCAGGACCAGGACCAGGACCAGGACTACAGGAATACCTCTCCATGTTTGTTGGTGTTTTGCTGTCTTGTTGTCGTCTCACCGTACAGGTAAACTGGTCCCTGGTGGTCTGGCTGGAGGGGGGTGGACCTCAGGACCTGGGGGATGGACAGCTCGGCCAGACTGGGCTCCGAGGACGGACACAGTCTCGTTGTAGCGTCAGAGCCAGGAAGTAGAACCAGCTGACGAAGTAAACCCTGAACAGAGAGACCAGTGTGAGGGACAACAGCTGGACCCTGAAGTCCTGATCCTCATCAGAGACTCACAGAGAAACGGCCCCTCCACCTCCTCCGGCTGCCGATGAAGAACCTGGCCCCTCTGGTGCTCAGAGCGCTGGGGAAGGACTGGACCTGTTTACTGGGAGAAGGAAACCAATTAATGCACCAGTTTGTCCCTGAAACACTGAAGCTGGTCTGTCAGAGGTCTGAACATCTCAAACCATTAAAGACCAGAACAACCAGGGGCAGAGTGAACCAGACTGGACCAGACTAAACCACACTGACCTAGTCTGGACCTGAATAAGATGGACTGGGATAAACCTGACTGACCCCTGTACAGTGCTAAAATTGAAACAGGTTTAACTAAAGTGAACTGGTTTCAAATTAATTAAAATTAAATCCAGGCTCAACTGGACTAAAGGAACCAAGATAAACCAGGCTAAACTGAGCAGGACCAGACTGGACTGACTAGTTACTCTGGACGAGGCTTAAAGAAATCAGGCTAAAACTGGACTGAACTGGACTGGTTTGACAGTGACTCACATCTCCAGAGGCAGGCCACAGTCGAGGGTCAGTGTGGCGTACGGTCCGGTAATGGCCAGCACCAGGGTGTGCCAACGGTTATCGTCCAATTCAACATCCTTAAAGCTCAGCCGGCTCCGCCCACCAATACCAGGAGGCGTGGTCAAGAGGTGGAGCCGGTTTTCAGACACACGTAACCCCAGTAACAGGGATTCAGATCGGTCCTCCACCAGTGAGAAGATGTAGTCATTCTTCTGGAGCAGGGAAGAACAGGTTAGGTTAGACCAGACCAGACCAGACCAGATTAGACCAGAACTATTTAGTTCTACTGGGTCACCTTCTGTCTCAGTCTTGGGAGCTTGATGGTGGCCACCAATGAGAACTCAGTAGGAAAGTAATCACAGTTGGTGAAGATTTGTGATGCGGGGAAACTCAGCGCTGTTGCCAAGGCACCAGCCAATCGTAGACCTCTGGACCCTCTTGACTGAACCATCTGGACCTGTTTGGTCAAATCATTTTTTTTATCTATCACCGCCATTCCCTCATCCATTGCTGCCCCCTCTCCCTTCCCACCTGCGTCCTACCTGGGTGGGTGGGGCTTGTCCTGGTTGTGGCAGGGCTCTGGCCAGCAGATCAAGAGGCAGCAGGTCTGAGGAGAAAACACACTCTAATTACTGCTTCAGACTCACTTTGTTTATTTGAACACATGATGTAAACAACAACAACAACACAGTAATACACAGTCTAATGAGCAAACCCACAGTAGTTACATCACAAGACAAGAGAAGAACTTTCTGTCTTTGGCAGCACTGAGTCCAGGACACTGAAGTGGTGCCTCTGGAGAATAGTGCTGGAGGGAAACCTCCAGGTCTGAACCATAAACTAAACCCTGCAGTTCCTCTACAGTCCACTAGAGTCTGGTCCAGCAGCGAGTCAATCCAGAGACTCCTGTTAGACCTGCAGTTCCTGTACAGTCCACTAGAGTCTGGTCCAGCAGTGAGTCAGTCCAGAGACTCCTGTTAGACCTNCCAGCAGTGAGTCAGTCCAGAGACTCCTGTTAGACCTGCAGTTCCTCTACAGTCCACTAGAGTCTGGTCCAGCACTGAGTCAGTCCACAGACTCCATGTTAACATCAACATGTTTCCAGCCTGGAACAGAAACTGTTCTGGTCTCTGGAGATCATTTCCTCCTTCATGAGACTGAACAGGAGAATTTAAAGGACTCACCTGTTCACAGGTTATTAAGGGTTAAAGTGATGGGGGATTGGGGGCGTGGCCTATTTGGGTGAGCAAATGATTGATACAAACTGACATACACTCACGTCTTAGCGCCACCTCTTTGACCATTTTTGGTTTAAGTAGGAGTTAGGGGGCAGGGTCAGGCTCTGCCAAGATGGCAACAATGGAGCAGCTCACTCTGAGCTTCAGGAACCTATGGGTGATGTCACAGAGGTGGCGTCCATCTTTATTTATAGTCACATAAGGAGAAAATGTGTGAGAGGCCTGAACCTGTGGAAATGTCATATATCGAACAAAATTTTAGGATTTCAGAAAAAAGAGAGCAGTTGACTTTGTGTTGAACCTTGCGTAACACTGCTATTTAAAAAAAAGTTTGTCTCTGTGACCAGACTGAGATGTGAGGAGAGAAGCTGCTGACAGCGACAGGTCCATGTTAGTTTTTAGCTGGAATTCCCCTTTAAGCTCCTCTGAGGCTCTGGCTGTTTTGTTGCTACAGTGGGATCAATGGAGGATGAATAGAGGGAGGGGACGACGTTCACAGGAGCAGAGCTCACATTTCAAAGACACAGAAAACAACGAGGCACAAACCAGCAGAGCAACGTCTGAAACACACAGCGGCCATATCAGGCTGAGGACTGATAGATAATTAGCTTCAATGCTAACTGCTCCTCCTTTTCACTGTTTCTACACCTGCTCAATAAAAACTCTCATGTAGCTCAGAGGGTTTTGAAGAGTTGACAGGTGTAGCTGAGCATCATCTGTCTCCAGCTTCTAAGACCAGTCAAAGTGCTAAACTAGTCAATCATGTCCAAAACAAAATAATGAAAACAATCCCTGTATTCCTTCTCATTTTTGGTCATGTGCTTTTGTGATGCTAACAGTTTGTAGTTAAAGTCATCAGTCAAATTAGCTTCTAGCTGCAGTTTACTAAGCATGGGTCCAGTTAGCTTAGAATTAGCTTCTAATTAGCCAGCTAATTACATGATCAATTGGTGATTACCTTGTTCACTAAAAAGATTCAGTTAGAGTGTGGGAGCTAACAGTTTCCCACTGCTTCTAGTCTTTGTGCTAAGCTAGGCTAGACATAATATGTAAGTGTTTGTTCGTAATACTCACAACCAAATATAAAACACAATAATAATAAACTGTTTTATTAATAATAAAACAGTATTGTCTTAATGTGGACTTGTCTGATGTGGCATCGCCAATGAATAAAATCTGAACTTAGCTTAGCAACAACTACCAGCAGGAGGGCTTTGATGGAGCTAGGCTAACAGTTTTCCAGTGCTAAACTAAACTACCATATTCTGGACATGTGTTTGTCCTGGAGCCACGGAGATGAAAGTGAACCTCAGACATCTGATTGTGGAGAAGATAAAAACAAACCTGTGTTGTCTCACCTGTGCACGGTCTCCAGCTGTGGCCTCGGACTCTGGCTGTCAGCAGCACCCAGGTGAGGAGCAGGGAGCGACACGTCCACATCACGCCTGTGTACCGTCAATAGCGTGGGTTCGATTCCCGCTCACTGGTCTGATTCTTGACCTACATCATTCACCATCACTAAAGACGAGCTGCGTTGATACATCATCTAATTTTCTTCTTCTCCTTCTTATTGAAATGTCTGTGGTGAAATAAGAACAAGACAA
Source organism: Rachycentron canadum (assembly GCA_038496675.1). NCBI lineage: Eukaryota > Metazoa > Chordata > Actinopteri > Carangiformes > Rachycentridae > Rachycentron > Rachycentron canadum. The sequence goes on from JANJOY010001290.1 coordinate 4,485, forward strand.
AGCTCTAACCTGCGTCTTCTGACTCACACCTTTAGCAGCTCTATATGAAAACTGCTCTGATAGTATTTGATGTATTGACTCCAGAACCTTGTGAACATGAATGAACGTGGCCTCTCAGCCGTTTCCTGTAAACATCAGACAGATCATTTGACCTGTTGTTGTGTTCATTAGCTTGGATTTAGGGGCGGAGTCAGACACTGTCAAGAGGTCAACAGTGTGACACCTGAGTGAAATCACAGTTACAGTCTGTGGTGAATCCAAACAGACTGAGGAAGAGCATGAATGAATGAATCAGACAGGTGTGATAATATCTACCTGAAGAGGAGTTTAAGGATTAGTCAAGGCTCTAAAATTGAATAATCTCACGCAGCTCATCAGCTCTGTCACAAGGATTTTATCAAACCTATAGAATAAGAAGGTAAAACTCACAAAAAGACATCCACAGCAGCACACTTCAGTCAGAGGTCAGAGGTCTCTGTGCATCAAGACCTTGATGTCAGTCTCAGAAAAATCACCAGATGAGAGCAATTGATCTAGTTTTCATGACAATGTAAATTAGATCAATGGACTAATTAATAAATCGACTGATGCTTGCAGCTCTAGATGAGCGGAAACGAGGGCAGAGATGGAGGCTGGTGGTCTATGGTGGACCTGCAGTCCCTGATGGACCTGCAGTCCCTGAGTCCATCCTCAACTTATTAGAAACATAAAATCAAACCTTCAGAGTCAGAGGTCAGAGGTTAATCCACGCTGCAGAGCTTGGTCCAGATCTGGTCCTGGATCAGACTCTGAAGGAGAAGCTCCAGTTGTCAGGATCCTTGAACTCCTCCTGGAAACAGTTCAGATTAAGTCCTCCAGAAGTCGTAGAGTCACAAACTCTTTAGTCTCCAGTCTTAAAAAAAACAGGAGGCCTGTCTGTCAAACCAGATCAAGGACCAGATCAAGGACCAGATCAAGGACCAGACGTGTTTGTCTCATGATTTTAAATGAGCTGATTTTCTCAAGGATGGAGGATTGTTAAAGTGGTTGTGTTGATCGTCCGTCGTTTTTCAGGGTTTTTCCTCCTCATGTTCACCTGTTTCTGACTCCTCTCCTCTGAATGCTGCCTGACAGTCAGTCTGCTGTGACTGAGGAGAGAGAGAGAGTTTACCTGCAGGTGAGACTGGCTCGCTCATCCGACATTTAAATATAAAAGACTGGGAGGGGCTGGAGAGACAGAGAGAGAGAGAGAGACAGAGAGAGAGAGAGAAAGAGAGAGAGACAGAGAGAGAGACAGAGAGAGAGAGAGAGATAGAGAGAGGGACAGAGAGAGAGACAGAGAGAGAGAGAGAGAGAGAGAGAGAGAGAAAGAGAGAGAGAGAGAGAGAGAGATGTTAAGTCTCTATGTTGGTCTTCTTGTATAAATCTGCACTTCTCATTATCTTTCAAAATGGCTGTCAAGAAGGGCACATTTTAATTTGGTTGTCAAATAGCTGGCTGGTTTTTCATCCCATGTCATAAACACATTAACACCTGGGAGCTGCAGATTACTAATGTTGCTAGTCGCCTTTTATCTGTCCATCACATGCTTTGTCAGATTTGCATTGTTTTTAAATCTTGATCTCATTTGTCTACACCTGTAAACCATTTCTCTGGCAAACGGGAATCAGTGTTTGTACTGTTAAAGCATGTCAGTCTTATCACGCCCATCTGGGAGGGATCCTTATGCCTGGCCCTGGGCTACTGGCCAGAGCTACAGCAGGAATAGTACGTGCAGTAATAGCATCAGTTGGCAAAATTGATACAAATTACCTCCATTTACACTGTGGAGCTGAGTGGAGCGATCACTGGTCTCCTCCTGCCAGTCCCGGTTATCTCATTAAAGGCTTGTGTTATAGCCCTCAATGTTCACCCAGCAAGTCTGGGAGATACTTTGCTAATGTTACACTAGGGAAGTGTTCATGTGAGAGCCTGGGTGCATACTAATCCCTGTGTGTGTTTATTTTCTGGTCTGTCTAACACAGGATGTCATCATGTCTTTGTATGGAGCAGACAGAAGCATGTTTGAAGAGCTTGTGAATATTTATAATTCATTACTCATAATACGTGTTTTGTATCTGTCCAGAATGATAAGTCTACACCGCTTCATTTGGCCTGCACCCAAGGTGCCACTGATGTTGTCAAACTAATGCTCTCCTCCTTTGACCAAGTGGAGGACATCATCAACCTCACTGACGGGGCGTGTCAGACCCCTCTACACAGGTGGGCATCACCTCTTCCTCCTCTGATACCTGGAGTAGTTTGGTCATCATACTTATTTCAGTCCAACTTTGGCACATAATCACCTTTAAAAACTAAAAAAATTTCTTATTTTACAATTTTGTTTCTTATATGGACGAAAAAAACGTAATAATTGAGCTTTAAAGATACCTGGTGGCTTTTGTTCCCTTTGAGCTAGCTTGCTAACTGTTTCAGCCTTATGCTAAGCCAAGCTTACCAGCTGCTAGCTATAGCATATGTTGGTTGTACAGACATGAGAGTGTTAACAACGTTTTCAATGACTTTTTGACAAGAAGCCAAATGAGCAAATGTCTGAAAATATAGAGCTATTACTTTATATTCATGACATGAAGTACAAATATTAAACACCTGTTTGATTCCACTGTGTTCACTGCATTTAGATGTATAACATTTGCTTATGATTGTGTAAAGATCAATCCATCCGCTTCAAGTCAGCATTATAACACTGTGACAAACACTGGGCATGGCTAGCAGAATAATGAGCTTTAATTTGGAACAATAGGAATGATAATAAAGATCCACTCACCACATTGATTTTAACTGTTTGTGTTGGCACAGTTGCAGCAGATTAAGACCCGATAGAAGGAGTATGTGTAATGCTGTTGGACTCCTTTTTTAGATTTAAAATATTCCCTTTTGCTGATACTGTAATGTTCTGCTAAATATCCTTAGCAAGCTGACCAATGGCTGGTGAGACTTATCCATGACAGCTAATACACAACATACACAACAGTAATGTTCCCTTCTTTCCCAGATATAGCATCATCTGTTGCTTGCAGATTTAAGTTGTGGAAATCTGTTACCTGTTACCACAATACCAGGAAGAATAGTTATTAAAGTACGTCAGTGAAGCGAACCATTACTATCTTAGAGATAAAAGATGTAGCCTCAAAGGGAAATCTGGTTGTTATATCATGCTTTGACAAAGCAGAATTAGAATTGAACTGTCCTCATTTGACATCTGACAGTATTAGTAAGTCTTTGACTCACAAAGTCATGTGCTGTGTGGCTGGTTTACAACAACTGTGTTTACTTTTCCAGGGCTACAATATTTGACCACACAGAGCTGGCAGAGTACCTAATTTCTTTGGTAAATAAGGCACACACACTTAAATACACACAAACACACCCTACAGCTGTTATGCACAGAACAATCCCGACCTCAATATCAAGTGCTGTGTTATTAATCTTTTGCCGTAAGTGAAAGAATTTGCCACAAAGACAGAAAATTTGAAAAACTGCATCTTTCTATAGTTAATACTACAGCCATGCAAATTAAATACCCAGTTTTGCATCTGTGCTGAGGATTTTCTTTTCAACTCCCTATTCATATAGTGATCTGCTCATTCAGCCACTTTACAATATGAAACAATATTTGCCATTTTAAACACACCTCTTAGCTCAATAAAGGTTATTAGTGCTACCCATTGCTTGAGACCATCTGTCACTCTCTACAGACCTTTTAAACACAACTCTGTTGCTAGGAAAGAACTGGCGTCCGAGTTTATTTCCTGTCCACTCATACTATTAGAACATACTGCAGGAACAAACATAAACACAGTTTGTCTTGGAAACTCTGAAATGGTCCACAAAGCGAGATCACTTGGCACCAAAAACCAGCCAGAAGATAAATTCAGAATCATCTCTTTATCCCTGGATCCACTCAGGCTTAGTCTTTATATTACACTACACAAGATATACATTACTTACTGTGTTAGTCAAACTTTCTGCTCTCATGTGGGATAGTAGTTAACAATAACAAAAGTGGATTCATCCCTTTGAATTGTAGTGTAAATCCTTAATTTCAGGCAGAGGCAGACAACAGAGGTAGAGAAAAACAGCTTCTCATTTCTAGTCTGTTGCCTTCAATTTGGTTGGGTTGAAATGAAAAATATCGACAGACAAAATAGGCAGCTCATTCTGCTACGGTTAAAAGTTAGTTAGGTCAATGAGAGAGGCTGATGTTTTTCCAACTGACCTAAAGTTTAAAGGAATCTTGTGAAAAAGGTCTTAAATGACCACATACACAATAATGTGAGGCTAAAACTGTCCCAGAGAAAAGAATCATTCTCCTTTTTTGATGTAAAAAAAAATATAGAAACAGCTTTGTTTTTGTTTTGTGGGTAAGAGTTAAGCAATTTACTCCTAGTTTAATAAGTATAACAAGGATAAACAAGTTATTTTGTGTTATTTTGTCCAACTCATTAATTCAAATTTGATTGTTGCAGTACTTAGGGCTATATGTGTTGAAATGAATGTGGTAATTAATGAGTTAATTTTAAGGCTTGAGTACATTCTCTACTCAGGGTGCAGACCTAAACAGCATTGATTGCAAGGAGAACTCTCCTTTGCTGCTGGCTACGAGCTGTGGAGCATGGAGAACTGTGTCTCTACTACTGTCAAAAGGTGAGCTACATTATTGTATTTCACCACAAGCAGTGCTCATGTCATTTGTAAGACTGCTTAATAATGCAGACTGTGCACACTCTTGCACATGTTTATGTCTTTTTAGGGGCAAATGTGAATGTGAAAGACAGATTTGGTTGTAACTTCCTTCACCTGGCCATTCTGCAGCCTAAGGGTCTGAAGAATCTCCCAGAAGAAGTACTGCAGGTACTGTCAATCAATGGAATCTATTTATGGCTTATCCCATGCACTGCATTATACTGCTCAGTCATAGATACCATGAAGAGATTGGAATCTAAGTACTTCACTGACTTAAATCAATTTGCTTTGAGCCTCAGCTGCATGAATTCAAGGTCAGCTGATGAGTTTCATTAAGCCCTCACTAAACCAGATAATAGTCTTTCAAAATACTGTAAGCTTTACCTTAAGCTGGAATAATGTGAAAGCCTTCAAAACAGAGGAGGGCTGATACATTTACATTAAGTGTTTTTTTATAGACAGTGTGATTTGGATTTCAGTACAAATATTATTACACTACATTAGTATTTATATAATGTCAGCATATGTGTGGGTGTGATGTTGAATACAGCTGTAGCCATGGCAAAATCTATTATATCGGACGTCTGTACTGCAAGACTGTTTTATCATACTCAAGTGTGTATTATACTGTATCAATGCAATGTGTTAAATTTTAGCATAACAGTGTGAAGGCATTGCTGAGCTGTGAGGATAATGAGGGATGCACCCCACTACACTACGCTTGCAGACTGGGCATCCACGACTCAGTGAAGAACATGCTGGGCCTCTCGGGACAGGTTGGCCTCGCATGCAAGTCCAAGGACAAGAAGTCTGCCTTGCACTTTGCTGCTCAGTGAGTTTGATTGGTCCCTGAGGGCATGACATTTCATACCAGAGGAATAAACAATACTGATTTGACCTGATTTTCACTCAAAGTTGCCTAAACTTTGTTGAAAAATTTGTTGAAAGAAGTACCAGCAAAGTTACTGCTACTGACACTGCAGGGTATATGCACTAATACAACAGACCCTGCCTTGCTCCCTTTCTGCTTAGTATGTAGTATAGGACAATGAAGCTTGTGAGTGAAAAAATAAAAACAAAAGAAAAGTAATCATTGATCACCATGGGGCAGCCAGATCTTACTGAAATGACTTTCTATTCTTCAGAGAGACCCTAAAACTTTCCAGATGAAGTTAATTAGTTAATTAGTTAATTCTTTACTTCTACCAGAATGTCAAACTTAATTTTTAGCTGTAATCAGACCACAGGAGGGAAGTTGCTGCTGTGCTCTTTTTTTTTGTGGAATCTGAAGTTCCCAGTGAAATTAAGACATAATCAGGTCCAATATGGATATTGAGAATATCAGAGAATATGGCTGGTATCTCTCGATCATGGAGCAGAGTTGTTCTGTTCTACAGATTCATATTCATAAAACTGTGAGGAGATGTCAAGAAATAGCTTGTGAAGCTTTGATTTAAAACAGTGGAGTCTGTGGGTAACCAGAAACAGAATGAGACAATTAAAGCAAGGATTAATCTGTTCAAGACATTCTTCCCAGGTCCCATTTTGGGATCCATATCCTGACCCCATTTTCCTATGCAGTTTTGATTGCTGTCATAGATTGACAGATTGCAATGAATTGTACAAATGTGAAACCTTTCTGTCAGGACTCACATTTTGGAGAAGGCACCTATCTATAGCTTAAGCTCTTTCAATAGAAAGTAAGGATTTGTAAGGAAGGTAAGGTTATTATTTGAAGCAATCTAAAAAAAAAAAAAAAAAA
>JANJOY010001296.1:0-13954 GCA_038496675.1 Rachycentron canadum
GGTACGAACATATTCTATGAAATCTGATTAGTTGTGATTTGATAAGTCCCCTGAATGTGTCTGGGGCGATAATTGCTCTTATAAAGGATATTGTGACTGTAGGTCTCTTTTAAGCAGCCCTTAGTGGTCAGTGGGTTCATGTGGTCAGTGTCATTATGGGGGAAAAAATAATGCGCGTGTCCAGAGAGTCCACCTCCTAGTTGTAAGTCGTGTTTTAACTATATTTTTGAGTGATGGGATTCAGGACGGTTAGAAAGTTTTGAAAGTCCTCACATGAGCCACTCAACAGCCCAAATATGCATTTTTACTCCCAAATGCTTTTTTAGTCATATTTCTTTATTTCATTGACTGATCATGTGTGTTTAACATAACGCTTGTGATTGAGCCAAAACAACACTGGAAAGCCTTTATTCAGGATTATTTAAGCAAAAAATAAAAGGAACTTCACCCAGGCACAACAGGAATGTGACTCCTTAAAAGGCTTCACGCCGGATCATAACGTACAAGTGGAAATTAAAAACTTGTCAGCCAACTACTACTACTACACCCACGTTTTGATCACACTCATATTAACACAAAGACCTACTTAAATACTCACCAATGTACTTTAAAAGATATTCAACACAAGAAGCGCACATATTGTTCCGATGTCCAAAAACGACCAACTTGGTGTAATGATGAACTGCACACACTGCAAAGGACTATATATCAGAGAAACAGAAACAATAACGCCAAAACTAGAATTCAACATCTATACCGGATCGGAGGGGAGAATGGAAACCTCCGTCCTCCACAGACACTTTTCATCCAGGTCAGCATATAACATTTTAAATATAGCGTCCTGGACACTAATCTTGCCTGGAGTAAAGAGCAGAGACGCCGCAGGGAGAGATACTGGATCCATAAACTCCAAACCGTTGGTCCGCAAGGCTTCACGCGAAATACAACTAAACTAACAACTAACAACTAACCTTTCATATTTATATTTTGTTATATGAATACTAAATAACGGGTTATCACGGTTGTTTTGGCTCAATCACAACTGTTAAGGTAAATACACGTGATTACGTAATAAAATTTAAAAAAAATTTAAAAAGTAAAATTTTTTTTTTTTTTTTAACATTAGATTCATTATACACTAATAATAAAATAAAACTAGGCCTAAAAGCTGTTAAAGCGGCATTCCGTAATTCACCTGATCCGCAACGCCCGTATAGATGGATTCTACATCTCTTGGAAATCACACTAACCAAAAACGATTTTTTCTATTCTATAATAAGCACCACTTACAGGTCTGTGGTTGATTGACATATTTGGCTTTAGAGCGACCAATTTGAGGACTTTAAAACTTTCTAACCGTCCTGAATCCCATCACTCAAAAATAAAGTTAAAACACGACTTACAAATAAGAGGTGGACTCTCTGGACACGCGCAATTACTTCCACAATGACACTGAGCACATGAACTCGCTGGCCACAAAGGTTACTTAAAAGAGACCGACAGTCACACCCTCCTCATCCTCCTCCCAGCAACTACCATACTAGAATATGTACGTACCTGCAGGACGTAGATGCCACATCTGTCCTATTCCATTCCCACATCCGGAGAAACGTTAGCCATTTCCCCATGGTACTGAAGACAGAGGTCCGGGGTACAGAACTGATAGGGGCGTTGTCTCACTCATCCGATTTGTAGTTACATAGTCCCAGCAGCTACACAGATTCAACTCGATTTTGAAGGCCAACTTCACCCAAGCACAACAGGCACGTGTCCCATTGAAGAGCAGCTGCAGCCCCAGACACACATTCAAGAGCCTTATCAAATCACAGCTAATCAGATACTCAGGACAATAAGGACAGAGGGGAGGGGACTACAGAACTGATAGGAGGTGGTCTCTCACTCATCACATTTATAAATACATAGCCCCAGCAGCTACACAGATTCAACTCTATTTTAAAGCCAACTTCACCCGGGCAGATCATAGCCTACAGAGAAAATAAAAACCTGTCAGAGATACTAGTACACCACCGTTTTTAATCACACTCATAGCGACACAGATATCTTACATAATCACACCGACCGCATGAAAATGTTGGCGACGAAGGTCTACTTAAAAGAGAAATTTTCGCTTTTCTCCCATCCTCACCCTCATGCTTCCTCTCTTTCATTCTTCTCCACTTATTCCCTTTTCTTTGAGATGTCCGTACCTCTATAATTGATATGTATAAATAATTTTCTTGGTTTATGAAAACTGAAAAACGGCTTCACAGCATTGTTCTGGTACAATCACACCCGTTATGTTAAATAGACTTGATTAGTCAATAAACTAAAGTATCTTTAAAAGTATGGAGAAAAAAAAGCATTTGTGACTGTGACTGTTTTTTTTTTTGCTTTCTTTTTTTTTTGTTTTTTTGTTTGGAAAAGGTTCATTATACAATAATATACTAGGCCTGAAAGTCGTCGAAGCGGCATTCCGTAATTCACCTGATCCGCACCGCCCGGATCGATTGATTCTACATCTCTTGGAAATCACACTAACCAAAAACGATTTTCTATTCTATAACAAGCACCACTTACAGGTCTGTGGTTAATTGACATATTTGGCGTGATGAGCGGCCCATGTGAGGACTTTCAAAACTTTCTAACCGTCCTGAATCCCATCACTCAGTTAAAACAGTTAAAACACAATACAACTAGGAGGTGGAATATCTGGACATGCGCATTTTCTTTCATAATCAAACCGACCACATGAAAATGCTGGCCACGAAGGTCGACTTAAAAGAGATCGACAGACACACCCTCCTCCAAAACAGCAGCGACCACTCCAGAAACACATTCTGGGGACTTATCAACTCACAACTAATCAGATTTCACAGAATATGTACATACCTGCAGGATGTAGATGATGCCATATCTGTCCTATTCCATGCACAGAGCCGAAGAACCTACTCTAGCCACTTCCTCAGGGCAATTAAGGCAGATATCCGGGGACTTCATTCAGTTGATTGATATATTTGGCATGCGAGGACTTTCAAAACCTTCTAATCGTCCTGAATCCCATCACTCAAAAATAAAGTTAAAACACAACTCAATATTCAACAACATATATATCGGATCTAGGGGAGTGTAAGGAATCTTCTATCCTCCATAGACACTTCATCCAGGTCGGCATAGAACATTTTAAATATCGAGTCCTGGACACTAATCTGGCCTGGAGTAAAGAGCAGAGACACCGCAGGGAGAGATACTTGATCCAGAAGCTCCAAAACGAAAGGCTTCATGAGAATAAAACTAACCTCCGATCTGTCGTTGTGGAAATTTTCGCTTTTCCCCCATCCTCCCCCTTATACTTCCCTCTCTTTCATTCCTCTCCACTTATTCCCTTTTCCTTGGAATGTCCGTACCTTTATAATTTATATGTAATTTCGTTTTTTATTCTATGAATACTGAATGACGGCTTTCCACCGTTGTTTTGGCGAAATCACAACCGTTATGTTAAATACACTTGATATGTCAATAAACTAAAAAAAATGCCACCCCCCCCCAAAAAAAAAAAACATTTGTGACTGTAAATGCTTTCATTTATTTATTTATTTTTTTCGGGAAAGATTCATTATACACGAATCTTAACAACGAAACGGTACTTGAAAGCGGTTGCAGTTCACCTGATCCGCACCGCACAGATAGATTGATTCCAAATCTCTTGGTTAGGTCTGTAGTTGATTGGCATATTTGGCGTGATGAGCGGCCCATGTGAGGACTTTCAAAACTTTCTAACCATCCTGAATCCCATCACTCAAAAATAAAGTTAAAACACGACTTACAAATCGGAGGTGGAATTTCTGGCCATACAGGTCATATAAGTCTACAGGTCATACAGGTCATATAAGTCTACATATCATACAGTTCATATAAGTCTACGGGTTTGAAGGTCTAACAGGTATACAGAAATCATATCATACAAGTCTACAGGTATGTGTGTCATACAGGTCTACAGTTCATACAAATCTACAGGTCTACAGGTTTACAGGTCTACAGTTCATACAGGTCATACAGATCTACAGGTCGCTAGGATAACAGGTCTACAGTTCATACAGGTCTTACAGATCTACAGGTAACAGGTCATACAGGTCAAAAATGTCTGCAGGTCATACAGGTCATACAGGTCAACAGGTAACACAGATCTACAGGTCGACAGGTTTACAGGTCTACAGGTCATACAGGCCATACAGATATACAGGTCGACAGGTTTACAGGTCTACAGGTCAAACAGATCTACGGGTTGACAGGTTTAGATGTCAACAGGTAATGTAAGTTATATGAGTCTATAGGTCTGCAGATATCATACAGGTCATACAGGTCTACAAGTCACATAGATCTACAAGTTGACAGGTTAACAGGTCAAACAAGTGACATACATGTCATACAGGTCATACAAGTCTACAAGTCATATGTGTTATACAAGTCATACGTGTCATACAAGTCATACCTGTAATACAAGTCATATAGGTCTACAGGTCTACAGGTCATACAGGTCTAAAGGTCATATATGACTACAGGTCATACAAGTCCTATGGGTCTACAGATATCATACAGGTCTACAGGTCATACAGGTTAACAGGTCATACAGATCAGATAGGACATACAAATCTACAAGTCCACTGGTTTACAGGTCATACAGGTCAACGGGTTATACAGGTTATATAGATCTACAGGTCTGCAGGTCATATAGGTCTACAAGTCATACAGGTCATATAGGTCTAAAGGTCATACAGATCTACAGGTCGAAAGGTTTAAAGATCTACAGGTTATACAGGTCATACAGATCTACAGGTTAACAAGTCATACAAGTCATATAGGTCTGCAGGACATACAGGTCTACATGTCATACAAGTCATATAAGTTTGCAGGTTATACAGATCATTGAAGTCTACAGGTCATACAGATCTACAGATCGACAGGTTAAATGGTTTTATTTTTTTTTAAATTCATCTTTAATAGAAAAGAATAAAAACAACCCCAGGTTCCTTTTCAGCACTGTAGCCAGGCTGACCAAGAACCATAGTGCTGTTGAGTCATGCATCCCTCCAACTCTCAACAGCAATGATTTCCTAAATTTCTTTACTGAAAAGATTGTGAATATTAGAGCAAGGATTTCCAATGATAGACCACAGATTGTAGTGCCTATAGAAGCATCTCCCAGACTTGATGCATACCTTGAAAGCTTCTCCCCCATTGACGTGTCAGACCTAACTTCTGCAATTACATCTTCTAAATCAGCCACATGTTGACTTGACCCAGTCCCAACAAGACTGCTCAAGGATGTCTTGCCCTTAGTTAACACCTCTATACTGAACCAGATCAATCTTTCCTTAGTCACAGGTTATGTGCCACAGGCCTTTAAGGTGGCAGTTATTAATCCCTTACTTAAAAAGCCTTCTCTAGATCCAGGTGTGTTAGCAAATTATAGGCCCATATCCAACCTTCCCTATATCTCCAAGATCCTTGAGAAGGTGGTTCTAAAGCAGCTACATGAGCACCTGCACAGTAATGAACTGTTTGAAGCTTTCCAATCTGGATTCAGAGAACACCACAGCACTTAAACAGCACTGGTAAAAGTCTCTAACGATCATTTTATAGTTTCTGATAGAGATCTCTATACTTGTACTTCTGGACCTCAGTGCTGCATTTGACACCATTGACCACAACATTCTGCTGCAGAGACTAGACCACGAAATTGGGATTAAAGGCTCTGCCCTAAAATGGTTTAAATCATACTTATCCGATAGGTTTCAGTTTGTTAATGTTAACAATGACCATTCAGATTGCAGTAGAGTTACGTATGGCGTACCACAGGGTTCAGTTTTAGGGCCAATTCTTTTCATTCTTTACATACTCCCATTAGGCGATATAACCCGGAAACACTCTCTCAGAGTGATGCTGAGAAATTAGTCCATGCATTTATCACCTCTAGGCTGGACTACTGTAACTCACTGTTGTCAGGCTGTCCGAAAAACTCTCTAAAGAGTCTGCAGTTAGTCCAGAACGATGCAGCAAGGATATTGACAGGAGTTAGTAAAAGAGAACATATCTCTCCCACTTTAGCTTCTCTCCATTGGCTCCCTGTAGGATATCGAGTAGACTTCAAAATCCTTCTGCTGACTTATAAAGCTCTTAATGACAAAGCTCCATCTTATTTGAAAGACCTCATAGTCTCTTATTATCCTTCCACAGCACTTTGCTCTGCCCTTCCCTCCCAGGAACTAGTCTACCACCCATTACTCCCATTAAGCTGCCTGACTCTCCCTGCCTTCCCTCTCACCAAAAACTGCCTTCATTAGCTCCTGCACACCATTTCCATGCTGTGCATATTCTGTATTGTTGCCTGTTTTCTTGTCTGTATACAACATCTATTGCACATCTGCCTGTCCTGGGTAAGGGATCCCTCCTCTGTTGCTCACCATGAGGTTTCTCTTTTTTCCGTGTTAAAAGGGTTTTCTCAGTCGATGTGAGGGTCTAAGGGCAGAGGATGTTGTTATGATGCTATGTAAAGTCCTTTGAGACAAACTGTTCGTAAAAATGGGCTTTACAAATAAAATTGCCTTGCCTTGCCTTGCCTACAGATCAACAGGTCATACAAGTCATATAGGTCTACCGGTCTACATGTCAAACAGGCCTAAAGGTCATATATGACTACAGGTCGACAGGTTTACAGGTCTACAGATCATACAGGTCAACAGGTCATACAGGTCATATATGTCTAAAGGNTTATACAGGTCTACAGGTCGACAGGTTAACAGGTCATACAGGTCATATAGGTCTGCAGGACATACAGGTCATACAGGTCTACAGGTCATACATATCTACAGGTCGACAGGTTTACACGTCATACAAGTCAGATAGATATACAGGCCACACAGATCTACAGATGTCCTACAGGTCATATAGCTTATACAGGTCAACAGGTCATACAAGTCTACAGATCATACAGGTCTTCAGGTCATACAGGTCATACAGGTCATACAGGTCAACAGGTTATACAGGTCATATGAGTCTGCAGATCTGCAGGTCATACAAGTCTACAGATATCATATCATATGGGTCTACAGGTCTGCAGGTCATACAAGTCTATATGTCATACAGATCTACACCTCCACAGTTTAACAGGTCTACACGTTATACATGTTATACAGATCTAGAGGTCGACAGGTTTACAAGTCTACAGGTCATACAAGTCATGCAGATCTAAAGGACGACAGTTTTACAGGTGATACAATCAGAAAGGTCTACTTTTCTTGGATGTTGACAGATCATTCAGGTCTACAGGTTATACAGGTGGTATGTGTCTACAGGTCTTACATACCTGTACATTCATGCAGGGATACATGTTTAACAAGTCATACAGGTCTATAGGACATACAGGTTTACAGATATCCTACAGGTCCTAAAGGCAATACAGGTCTGCAGGTCATACATGTCTACAGCTCATATAAGTCATATAGGTAATATAGCTCTATAGGTCTACAAGTCATACAAATCTACAGGTTGACAGGTTTACAGGTCTACAGTTCTTACAGGTCAAACAAATCTACAGGTCAACAGATTTACAAGTCTCCAGGTCATACAAGTCTACAGGTTGATAGGTTTACAGGTGTACAGGTCATACAGGTCATACAGATCTGCAGGTTCAAAGGTTTAGATGTCTACATTTCAACAGGTCATACAAATTATCTAAGTCTACAGGTCTGCAGGTCATATAGCTCTACAGTTCACATAGGTCTACAGGTCTACAGGTCATACATTTCAACAGGCCACACAGGTCATATAGGTCCATAGGTCACACAGATCTGCAGATATAATATATAGGTCTACAAGTCTGCAGTTCATACAGGTTTATGGGTCATACAGATATAATACCATATAGGTCTACAGGTCTTCAGGCCATACATGTCTACAGCTCATATTGGTCTACAAGTCGACAGGTTTAGAGGTCTACAGGTCATACAGGTCATACAGGTCATACAGGTCATACAGGTCATACAGGTCATACAGGTCATACAGGTCATATAAGTCTACAGGTCAGACAGGTCAAATAAGTCTACAAGTTTGAAGGTCTCACAGGTATACAGAAATCATATCATACAAGTCTACAGGTCTGTGGGTCGTAAAGGTCTACTGTTCATCCAAATCTACAGATCTACAGGTTTACAGGTCTAAAGTTCATACAGGTTATACAGATCTACAGGTTTACAGGTTAACAGGTCATACAAGTCAAAAATGTCTGCAGGTCATACAGGTCATACAGGACTACAGGTCATATTGGACAGACATCATATCATTTAAGTCTACAGTTCTGCATCTCATACAGGTCTACAAGTCTTACAAATCTACAGGTCGACCGGTTCACAGGTCATACAAATCATACAGTTCTACAGATATCATAAAGGCCTACAGGTCATATATGACTACAGGTCATACATCATACATGTATACAGGTCATACAAATATACAGGTCTACAGGTCATACAAGCCAGACAGGTCTATAGATATCTGACTGGTCATACAGGTCTACAAGTCATACATATTTACAGCTCATATAGATCTACAGGTCATACAGGTCTGCATATCATACAGGTCTACAGGTCATACAAGTCAACAGTTTATACAGGTCATGTAATATACACATACACGTCTGCAGGTCAGACCGGTTTACAAAAATTATATCATACAAGTCTACAGGTCTGCAAGTCATACAGATCTACAGGTTTAAAGGTTTACAGGTCTACAGTTCATACAGGTCATACAGATCTACAAGTCAACAGGTTAACAGGTCATACAAGTGAGATAAGTCTGCAGTTCATACAGGTCAACAGGCCACACAGGTCATATAGGTCTACACGTCATACAGATCTACAGGTTGACAGGTTTACAGGTCTACAGGTTATACAGTTCTACAGGTCATGCAGGTTTATAGGTCTACAGGTCATACATGTCATATAGTTCTACAGGTCAACAGGTTAACAGGTCACATATGTCATACAGATCTACAGGTCGAAATGTTTATAAGTCTACAGGTCAACAGTTCAAACAAGTCTACAGTTCATGCAGATCTAAAGGACAAAATGTTTACAGGTCAGACAAGTCAGAAAGGTCTACATTTCTTTCATGTCTACAGATATCATTTCATATTCCTGTTTGTAGATCTGTGTGACCTGTTGACCTGTATGACCTGTATGATCTGCAGACCTTTTTAACTTGTATGACCTGTTTAACCTATATAACCTGTATAGCCCATTAACTTGTATGACCTGTAGATGTGTATGATTTGTATGACCTGTAAACCTGTGGACTTGTAGATCTGTATAACCTATGTGATCTATATGACCTGTCGACCTGTATTAAATCTGTAGATACGTTTGGCCTGTATGACCTGCAGACATTATTGACTTGTACCTATAGATCCGTATGTGCCTGTAATAACAGTAGACCTGTAAACCTGTCGACCTGTATGATATCTGGTGACCTGCATGACCTGCAGACCTGTAGACATATACGACCTGTATAACCTGTAGACGTGTATGATCTGTAGACATGAAAGAAATGTAGACCTTTCTGACTTGTCTGACCTGTAAACATGTCGTCCTTTAGATCTGCATGAACTGTAGACCTGTAAACCTATATGATATGTATGACCTGTAGATTTTTATGATCTGTTAATCTGTCAATATTTAGATCTTTATGCCCTGCATGACTCGTAGAACCGTATGAGCTGCAGACTTGTAGACCGATATAATATGATATCTGTATAGCTGTATAACCTGTGCACCTGTAAACCTGTCAACCTGTAGATTTGTATGATTTCTAGACCTGTATGACCTGCAGACCCGTAGACCTATTTGAACTGTAGACCTGTATGACCTGTATGACCTGTAGGATATCTGTAGACCTGTAGACCTCTAAACCTGTTAACCTGTCGATCTGTATGACCTTTAGCCCTATATGACCTGTGTGGCTTGTTGACCTGTAGACCTGTAAACCTGTCGACCTGTAGATCTGTATGAATTGTAGACCAGTGTGACCTGCAGACCTGCATACCTATGTGAACTGTGGATCTGTATGACCTATATGACCTGTAGGATATCTATAGACCTGTAGACCTGTAAACCTGTTGACCTGTAGAACTGTATGATCTGTATAACTGTATGACCTGCAGACCTGTAAACCTGTAAACCTGTAAACCTGTAAACCTGTAAACCTGTCCACCTGTAGATCTGTATAACCTGAATGAACCTGAATGACCTGCAGACCTATGCGACCTATTTGAACTGTTTACCTGTTGATCTGTAGATCAGTATGACCTGTATTACCTGTAGACCCGTAAACCTGTCAAACTGTAGATCTGTATGACTTGTAGACCAATATGGTCTGCAGATCTGCAGACCTATATCTGTATATCTGCATGATCAGTAAACAAATTTGACCTGTAGACCTCTCAGATCTTGACCTGTAGACATATGGCATGTAGATTTGTATGACCAGTTTATCTGTATGACCTCTATGACCTGCAGAACTATATGACCTGTATGATCTGTTAACCTGTCAACCTAAAGATCTGTATGACCTGTAGACCTGTATGACCTGCAGACCTGTAGACCTGTAGATCTGTGTGACATGTAGACCTGCATGACCTGTCGACATTTATATTATGTGTAGACATGTATGCCTTGTATGACCTGTAGTCGTATCTGACCTGTAGACCTGTGTGACCTGTAGACCTGTGTGATATATGTAGACCTTTATGACTTGTAGGACCTACAGACCTATATGACGTGTACGACCTGTTAACCTGTCTACCTGTAGATCTGTATGACCTGTATGACTTGTATAACATGTAGACCTGTAGAGCTATATGATATGATATCTTTCGACCTGTATGACTTGTAGACCTGTAAACCTCCTTGACCTGTAAATCTGTATGGTCATCAGGTCATACAAGTCTACGGGTCATACAGATTTACAAGTCAACAGGTTAAAAGGTTTACAGGTCAACCGGTTATCAGGTCATACAAGTTATATAAGTCTGCAGCTTATACAGGTCATACAAGTCTACAGGTCATACAAATTTACAAGTGAACAGGTTAACAGGTCTACAGGTCAATAGGTCATATAGGTCTAAAGGTCTACACGTCATACAGGTCTAAAGGTCATATATGACTACAGGTCGACAGGTTTTACAGGTCTACAGTTCATACAGGTCATACAGATCTACAAGTCGACAGGTTAACAGTTCATACAAGTCATAAATTTGCAGGTGATACAGGTCATACAAGTCTGCAGGTGATACAGATCTAAAGGTCGACAGGTTAACAGGTCATAAAGGTCATATATGTTTTTAGGTCATACAGGTCTACAGGTCATAAAGGTCAAATATGTTTTTAGGTCATACAAGTCTACAGGTCATAGAGATCTACACGTCGACAGGTTAACAGGTCATAAAGGTCATACATGTTTGCAGGTCATACAGGTCTACAGTTTGACAAGTTTGCAGGTCTACAGGTCATACATGTATACAGATAACACATCATAGTGACTCCTGGTATCTTTAAAAACAGACTGGGAGGTAGAGCCTTCAGTTATTGGGCTCCTTTACTGTGGAACCAACTCTCTCCATGGGTCAGAGAGGCAGACACTCTCACGACATTTAAGACTAGACTTAAAACCTTTCTCTACGGCAGAGCGTTTAGTTAGGGCCGGTTCAGGTAGCTCTAAACCATTTTTATAGCTATGCTGCTATAGGCTTAGACTGCTGGGGGAGACATCAGGTAACATGGAGCTCTCTCCTCTCCTCTCCTCTCCTCTCCCACACTTTGAATTATCATTTTCATTATCTGCTGCACCTTGTTGTTTCGCCTTGGTGTCTTCCCCCATTTTTTCCTGCTGTTAAACCGACCTGCCCTCCCTACCACAGTCTACCACCCATTACCCCCATTAAGCTGCCTGACTCTCCCTGCCTTCCCTCCCACCAAAAACTGCCTTCATTAACTCCTGCACACCATTTCCATGCTGTGCATATTCTGTATTGTTACCTGTTTTCTTGTCTGTATACAACATCTATTGCCCGTCTGCCCGTCCTGGGTGAGGGATCCCTCCTCTGTTGCTCACCATGAGGTTTCTTTTTTTTTTTTTTTCCCCTGTTGTTGAGGATGTTGTTATGATGCTTTGTGACAAACTGTACAAATAAAATTGCCTTGCCCTGCCTTGGCAAGGCAACCACAATCCTGGTGATGCGGATCAGGTGAATTACGGAATGCCGCTTCAACAGCTTTCAGGGCTAATTTCGTGTTAGTATTAGTGTAAAATGAATCTATTGTTAAAATAAAAAAAAAATGTAAAAAAATTTTCTCACAAACGCTTTTTTTGGTCATATTTTTTATTTTATTGACTAAGTATGTGTATTTAACATAACGGTTGTGATTGAGCCAAAACAACGGAGGAAAGCCGTTATTCAGTATTCATAAAACAAAAAATAAGATCGGAGGTTAGTTGTATTTCTCGTGAAGTCTTGCGGATCAACGGTTTGGAGCTTCTGGATCCAGTATCTCTCCCTGCGGCCTTTCTACTGTTTAGTCCAGGCCAGATTACTGACTCTGTTAAAGAATAGAAAATCGTTTTTGGTTAGTGTGCTTTCCAAGAGATGTAGAATCAATCTTTGTGGGCGGTGCAGAGCAGGTGAATTACGGAATGCCGCTTCGACAGCTTTCAGGCCTAGTTTCGTGTTAATATTCGTGTACATAGAATCTTTTGTTTATTAAAAAAAAGGATTTTTACACACAAATGCTTTTTTATGGTATTTTTTATTTTATTGACTAATCATCTGTATTTAACATAACGATTGTGATTATGCCAAAACAACGGTGGAAAGCCGTTATTTAGTATTCATAAAACAAAACAAAACAAACAAAAACAAAAAAAACCACTTAGATCCGAGGTTAGTTCTATTTCTCGTCCAGCCTTGCGGATCTGCGTTTTGGAGCTTCTGGATCTAATAACTCTCCCTGCGGCGTCTCTGCTCTTTACTCCAGGCCAGATTACTGTCCAGGACTCGATATTTAAAATGTTCTATGCCGACCTGGATGAAGTGTCTATGGAGGATGGAGGTTTCCCTTTCCCCTCCCCCCGATCCGGTATAGATGTTATAAAATATTGAATCTGTGAGATGCTGGGACTATGTAATTACAAACGGGATGAGTGAGAGACCACCCTATCAATTCTGTACTCTTCCCCAGACCTCTGTCTTAATTGCCGTGAGGAAGTGGCTAGAGTAGCTTCTTCGGCTCTGTGCTTGGAATAGGACAGATGTGGCATCATCTACATCCTCTAGGTATGTACATAGTCTCTGAAATCTGATAAGTTGTTATTTGATGTACCCCGAATGTGTCTGGGGTTGTAGGTGCTCTTATGTAGGAGGGTGTGTTTGTCTGACTCTTTTAAGTAGACCTTAGTGGCCAGCGGATTCATGTGGTCAGTGTGATTATGGAAGATGAAGAAGAAAGAAGAAGAAAAATGTGTGTTCAGAAATTCCACCTTGCAGTTGTAACTTATGTTTTAACTTTATTGATGATGATGGGATTCAGGACAGTTTGAAAGTTTTGAAAGTCCTCACATGGGCCACTCTACAGGCCAAATATGTCAATCAATCACAGACCTGTAAGTGGTGCTTGTTATAGAATAGAAAATCATTTTTCTTTAGTGTGAGTTCCATGAGATGTAAAATCAATCTATCTGGGCGGTGCGGATAGTTTCGTGTTAATATTAGTGTATAATGAATGTATTGTAAAAAAAACAAATAACGATTTGTACTCACAAAGACTCTGATTTGCAGTTGCTGATGGCTGGCCATATTTATATTAATATATTCATTATATATACTATATATATATACTATGTACTCTGT
>JANJOY010001310.1:0-11631 GCA_038496675.1 Rachycentron canadum
GAGAAAAGCTGCTCAGACCTGTTTACCTCACCTGCTGGTTTTAATCAACTTCACCTGTTTTATCACCTATGATGTCATCATTGTTCGACTGCAATCAGATTTTCCGACGCTGGCTCGTTTAATAATGACTCTACAAATGATTGTGTATCATCCTCTGTTCAATCCGTTCATATATGGACTGAAGATGAAGGAAATCTCTAAACACCTGAAGAGGCTGTTTCAGGTCAGATCACAATAACACTGTTAATTCATGTAACATCATTTCATCTGTTGAGATAAATGATGTTTGATTTGCTTGAGAAGTTTTTATATTTGTATGACCGTCTGTTCGTGTTTTACATTGTTTAAACTAAATAATTTCACTTTGATAATTAAACTGGTGTCTTATGTTCCACAGCTTCTGTGTGTACAGTTTATATTTTGCACATTGTAAAAATGTAGAAATGGTCTTAAGTTTTCACAGCTGTTTAAAGGTGTATTTAAAAAGTCCTGTATTCTTTATTTGTGACTTTACATCATTTTCTTTTTGATGGATATTTTCACAGCAGGTTGATTAACGACAGCTGAGGATTTTCACTCATTTCAGAGAAAACTAATGAAAGGTGAAGTCATGTTATGTCATAGTTTCTATTTCTCAGCCAACAGAATAATTGTTGCTCCTCCAGTCAACATGAGGATGATTTATATAATTATAATTAACCAGAAAACATTCATTCATTCAGAGGCTAGAAAATGAATCTTAGTCTTAGTTTTAATCCATGTCTGAACAATTTTTGCCGACGTGGTCAAACATTTAATCTTTATTATCTCACTTCAGTCTCCAGGAGAAAATAAACTCATGATTATGTCTCAGATTTAAGTCCAGAGAAGAGCCTCCTCCTCCTCCATCAGGTCTTCAGAGCCTCCTCCTCCTCCTCCTCCATCAGGTCTTCAGAGCCTCCTCCTCCTCCATCAGGTCCTCAGAGCCTCCTCCTCCTCCATCAGGTCTTCAGAGCCTCCTCCTCCTCCATCAGGTCTTCAGAGCCTCGTTCTCCTGATGCTCTGAGCTGTTTGTTTCTCCTTCAACTAGAGAATCAGCTCTTTCTAACAAGCCCTGATTTGTCCTGTGTGACACTGACTTCAGTGATAAACTCATGACAAAGTCTAGAGTCACGTCTCTACATGGGACACTCCTATTGGCTCCAGTGGGTGATGTCACAGCCAATCAGAGTGTCTCCTTCAGAGGCCTAGCTGTCAGCTGCTTGTAGCCAAAGTCAATGGGATCAATCCTGTATTTTTCTGATCTCAGAGTGAGGAGAAGTTGCTCTGAGTTTATTGTAGTGACAGAATAAAGACAGAGAGAACATCCTGAAAGTTAGTGTGTGTGTCTGTCTCTGTGTGTGTCTGTGTGTGTCTGTGTGTGTGTGTCTGAGGATTTCAGTGAGTGTGATACAGTTTTCTGTGATGGTTGTTACACTCTGCCTCCTTGAACACAGATGTTTCTGACAGATGTTACTGATGTTTCTCTTCACACTGAACATGCAGGTGAAACCAATAAACTAGAGCAGCAGTGATGTTGATGCTTCCTCATGTCTCATGTTTTCAGTCAGTGAACTGTACAAGTTAGAAACCTTTGTGAATCATCAAACCACTGGACTCCTGCTGTCACTCAAGAAAGGCCAACTGCACAGTTTGGCTCAAAGGTCAAAGGTCAGAGTAAAAGTTTATTAACTTCACAGCCCAAAACAACAAATCATAGTTGACAGAGAAAAAAAAAGAAAAAGTCAAGAAACAACAGATCCCTGAACAAGAGGAACCATGTAAAACAGCAAAGGAGAAGGCACGGTGGTGCAGCGGTTAGTGCTGTTGGTTCTGGGTTTGAACCCCGGACCCTGTTCACTGTGACCTCACAAAACATGGCTCTGGTCTTTTGAATTGAATTTATCAAGATTCAATTCAGACTCAAACATGAACTGATTGATGTGGATTGACGGTTTATTTACTCGGGGACGAGACGTGAACTCTTTCACAGCAGGTCATCGAGGTCCTGACAGATTTTCTCTTGCATCATATTAATCTCTCATGAGTCTGATACGGTTTTCTGTCATTACACCAACATCGGCTGATGTAAGACACTGTAATGAGTCTCATTAGTGTCGTCTGCTGTGGAGAACAGGCCTCAGAGGACGGGCCTGACTCCAGCCAGATAATCATCACCCCGAGGTCACAGTGAACGGCCTCATGGGACCAGGAAATACTTCACCTTCATCAGAAAGACACAAAACACTGACTGTTCAACGACTGATGAAGCAAAATATGAATCATAAACAGAACGTAACTAAACTAAACCTAAAACAGTCTGACTCACTTTTCCTCATCAAAAGGCTCCAGCTGTAAATAACCTGTAATATAATTAAAAAATCACCCAGTGATCACTTTATTAGGGACCCCTCATGAACTCTGAGCGGTTCCTCAGGTCTTCAGGTCCTGGATCCTCTGAGACTCTGCTCCATGTTGACTCGAGTCCATCACATTCATGCTGCCAGTCTCCTGGTCTACCACGTCCCAGAGGGGGTCGACTGGATCCAGGTCTGGATCTTCTCTTTATCTTTGGGACCTGGAGCTCCAACCAGTCTGACCTCTGACCTCAGATTATCATCTGAATCAGGAGACTCCTTTAAACTGGATTTTACATGATACCTGAGTGTGTTTCGTCAACACCCTGTGGCCTTTTCACACAGACACACAGACAGAAGTGATCCATGACTTCATTCATTTACACTTAAAGCGTCTCTCGTCATTTTTAGCTGCATTGACTAAAATTAACAGAATTTAAACCTTTATGAAAACTGAAAATAGATGACAACAACATAAACCTTTGTTCCAACAGATCTGAACTCCACTGATCAATCAACACACAAAGCGTCAGATAAAATAAATATAAAACTATAATAAAATAAATATAAAACTATAAATAAAAATAAAACTCCTTCTCCACATGGGAATCGAACACAGCTCTCCTGTGTCATATTCATCCCCCCCGCCCCCTCCTGATCTTGACTTTGTTGCTCTATAAACTACGTCACCACATTTTTTTCGCTCCTGTCATCACCACTACGACCACTAGATGTCGCCTAGCAACAAGCCGACAGTTTAAGGTCAGTGGCGTTTCTCTGCATTAACGTGAGTCCAGGTGGTCGAGCCGTCAGCTGCCATGTTTCACTGTCTCCACCTCCCTCTGTGAAGGATCAGTGTTAATCAGAGGAGGTGACCCAGTGACCACCACCCAACAACCCCCAACACACACACAGCTCATAACGTCTGTTCAAGATCCAGATGTTGCAGTGGGATTTAATGCATTACAGCTACTGATATTGTGTGTGTCTGTGTGTGTGTCTGTGTGTGTGGGTGTGTGTCTCTGTGTGTGTGTCTGTGTGTGTGTGTGAGACTAAAAGCAGCCAAGAGTTAAGGAGCTTTGTGATCTGATCTGTTGAAGTACTTAAAGTGAGAGAGGGAGCGAGAAAATGACTGAGGAAGCTTTGAGAGAGAGAGAGAGAGAGAGAGGGAGAGAGAGACAGAGAGAGAGAGAGAGAGACAGAGAGAGAGAGCAACACGTTATTCACAATATTCACTTTAACAGCACATAACATAAACATGGAGCTTTTTGTCTATAAAATCTCACTAAATAACCTACAAATGATTTATTAATAAAATATTAATTACAGTTCTTGCCAATCAACTAACTGACAAACTAATTGTTGCAGCTCTAGTTTGGTCAGAATCAGACAGGTTTTTCGACAAACATCTGGAACAAACACATTTAATTCTTTTGCTGATGTTATATTTTATTTCGTTCACTTCAGAATTTAGCATAAAAAACAAAGAAAAAACTTGAGTTTAACCTCAGAAAAAAAAACTTGGATACAAATGTTGGGTTTGTCTTATAGAAGACTATGGAAAATCTGGTTTGACCTTTATTTGTAAGAAGTATGCCGAACAGAAGAGCTGCTGTTAACTGTTGATAAAATGTCTTTAATGAGACGTGTGTGTTTCCCTGTAAACAAGGGAAATATACATTTCATGTTTTTTTGAATGGAATTCAGTGCTGCACATTTGGGTGTAATACCACTGACCTGACACTGGTGATCATGGGGGCGCTGTTCGACCTGCGGAGTGCCCCACCTCCTGTCCCGCCAGCTGCGCCTGCGCACTGGTCCACCTCCATCCGTTCCATACCGTGATCCGCAGGCCCGGCGGCGGCAGCGTCAGCGGCCGGCCTCCGACCCCCTGACGGCGGCGTCGAGCTCTACTCAAGCCCGGTGGAAGCCCGACCCGCAGGCCTCACGACCAGCAGACCCAGAGTCGCCTCGTCAGCGGACTGAACACCGACGCTGTTCGCGCTTTACCGCATTTCCCTCCGAAAAAACACCTTATCCGACCGTGACTGCGGGTCTGACCGACATTTAAGGTCCGCGGCTGCGCTTCACTCGCTCCGGTCTCGAACCCAAATTTAATGGCTGCCTGAAAGCGACTTAAAATACGAAACCCGCGCAAAAACACTCGACACAAAGTTTTGTATCCGCGCACAGTTAAAACTCACCCGGCTGTTCCGGCTGCGCGGGGAAACTTTTAATTGGAGTCCGCACAGGTGACGCGACTTTTAGGGTTAGCTGTTGAGCTAACTTGGTTTGCAGTAAAACCTCCAGTCAGAGATCAGAAAACCGCTGAGCAGCTGCCCGACACGGGGCGACCCGGGCCGGCCTCGGGCCTCACGGAGAGTCGGTCACACGGTCCCGGAACACACGGAGCTGGCCCCCAGGGGAGACCCGGACTCTCCGAGAATTAACAGTTTGAAAGATTTTTACAACATAGTCCTTCACCAAATAGAGGTAGTTCACCAACTGTGAAAACAGCGCCACCGGCTGGTCAGACGGGGAACTGCGCCCTAAAGGCCGAGCAGAGTCAACTTTATTCGGCTGAGTCTAATCAAGTTGGACCGATGGCGCTTCTCTCTGCTGACGTCATCAGGGAGTTTATCTTATTTGTTCAGTTTTAACAACAGTTTTATTACAGATGGAACTTCTTTAAACTTTCTACGGTTGTATTAATCAGGGTTTTAGTCAATTCTACAGTAAAATGAACGGACCTTTATTTCTGATTATTTTAAATCATGTTTTCAGTTAATACATGAAAATAAAAATTGTCTTGTATGTCGAACAAAATGTAAATTTCACATTGTGTCTATAATTATTTGCTTGAAAAATTACCTCAAACAATTCTAAAATAATTGATTAATTGTCTGTAATTTACAAAATCAATGAATGGCCTGTTGTTGCAGGTCTGATATGAATAACTCACACCCCCACCCCCCAGTAAGTGATGCATGTATTTCAGCTGAGAACGTCCACGTTCACTGTAAATAGACTTTAAACCACAGACGCAACAACCTGAGGAACCAAACAGGGAGGCTGAGGTTGTCACACTGTGGGAATGTTGTTGGAATATTGTGGTGTTTCCTTTGTTGTTGTGAATCCTCCAAATCCTCCATCTGCTTTGAGTCGTCATCTCCAAAAAATGGTGAAACAGGACACCGGGAGGCTTTAACCCCTTCACTGCCTCCACACGGGCCAGTTTCAGTGGCGCCTGAGCCACAGTCAGACTCAAACAGGTTGTGTCCACAGTTCACACTGTCCTGGGTCGACAGAGCTGTCGCACAACATCACATCAAAACAACAACACATCAAAACAACAACGAGACACATCAAAACAACAAGACAAAACGCATCATAACAAGAGACAAAACACATCAAAACAACAAGACAAAACGCATCATAACAACAAGAGACAAAACACATCAAAACAACAAGACAAAACGCATCATAACAACAAGAGACAAAACACATAACAACAAGAGACAAAACACATCATAACAACAAGAGACAAAACACATAACAACAAGACAAAACGCATCATAACAACAAGAGACAAAACACATCAAAACAATAAGACAAAACGCATCATAACAACAAGAGACAAAACACATCATAACAACAAGAGACAAAACACATCATAACAACAAGAGACAAAACGCATCATAACAACAAGAGACAAAACACATCATAACAACAAGAGACAAAACACACCAAAACAACGAGAGACAAAACACATAACAACAAGACAACACATCAAAACAACAAGACAACACATCAAAACAACAAGACAACACAACAAGACAACACAACGAGACAACAAGACAACACATCAAAACAAGACAACACATCAAAACAACGAGACAACACATCAAAACAACAAGACAACACAACGAGACAACAAGACAACACATCAAAACAAGACAACACATCAAAACAACGAGACAACACATCAAAACAAGACAACACATCAAAACAACAAGACAACACAACGAGACAACAAGACAACACATCAAAACAACATGAGACAACACATCAAAACAACGAGACAACACATCAAAACAACAAGACAACAACGCATCAAAACAACAAGACAACACATCAAAACAAGACAACAACACATCAAAACAACAAGACAACACAAAACAACAAGACAACACATCGAAACAAGAGACAAAACACATCAAGACAACAACAACACATCAAAACAACAAGACAACAACAACACATCAAAACAACGAGAAAATACATCATAACAACAAGACAACACATCAAAACAACAAGACAACACATCAAAACAACATGAGACAACACATCAAAACAACAACACATCAAAACAACAAGATGACGTCACATCTCCAACCATCATGTGTGACCAGTACATGGGGGGGACTTTGTAGTTGTTTTGAGTTTGTGGTCATTTTGTGTCTTTGTGTCTGACTTTAATAAACAGAGAGGTTTTGGCCCAGGAGTCAAAGTTTTAGAAACTTGCAGATGTCACTTTTTTCTTGAAAGACTAATGAAAGTAATGTATATTAGACTGATTGTTATGATATATCGTATGTATGACAACATCAGTAATGTAAAGTAGTGAGGGGGTGGGGGGCTCCTTGGCCTCCTTTCTCCTGCCTACGCCCCTGGATCATTATAACTTTATGCATTGGGGGATTTCAGAGCTTCAGGGGACATGTTCAGTCATCAGGCAGCTCCTTACCTGTTTAACTGACTAACACCCAGAACTCAAGTCCTCCTCTGACCGGGACCGAGCGGCTCCCGGACCGAGCGTCGCTCCACCCGCTCGAAGCTCCGTCACTCCGCCGAAGCCAAGAGGTTAAAGTGGGAGCAGCGGAAGGGGTGAGGAAGGGGGAGGAGGAGGAAAGGGAAGGTCCTGCCTTCCTCCAGACGCCGTTCAGCTACTTTGAGGCCACTTTTGTTTTTTACCAACTTTCCTTTGATGTTGCTGTAAAACGTCCGCAGCTCGAGTCGCGGTCAACCCGCTCAGCGAAGCCCGCGGAGCCGAGGGGAGCCGCGGGGTGACGGACAGCGACATGTCGGGGGGATTCGGGCCGTCTGGATGTGACTGGTAGGTGGGTAAAACCCTCCGAGGTCTCCCCGCTGCTGGTAAACAACAGCGGGCAGGGGAGGCTGACTGCGGCCGGGACACCTCCGCTCCACAGACCCGACAGACGGACCACACTTTACTTTCATCCAGATTCAGAGCCATTTAAAGACGTTTTGTATTTAATATAAACTGGAGCCGAGGACAAGGAATATAAAATACTGACTATAAACAGATTATTATTAAAATGACTGCGAGCCCTCTGAACTGTTTTATAACTGTAATGTAGTTCAGAGCTGCAAATATCAGTTTATCTGCTCATTTGTTAACTGATTATTTGATGTGGAAAGATTCTTAATATGCTGTAAAATGCCATCACAATTACTTAGAGCTCATTTGTCTTCAATCTTCCAAACTCCAAAAAATTAAAAATGATATATTATCATCATCGTCAAAGAAAGATGAAATATTTGACATATTTACAAGAAAAACAATGATGATCAAAACAGGTGCAGATAAAAAGTTCCTTCACTGTCATAAACCCTAAAAATCTGATTTTATCAGCTGTTTGTTTTATAACCCACACACAAGGACTAATTACTGTCATTAGGACCAGACCACAGCTCAAAGGTTAAAATCCTGGGGTCAAAGCAGAAACATTAATTAAGTTGACTTCACTGACTTCAGACATGATTTAATTCCTCTGCTATGGTTCATATTTTCTGTCTGAAGCTCATCTACTTTACTTCCTGGTTCAGACACTTGGATGAGGCCTTAGCCCCGCCCACCACCTCCTGGCTCAAGGTTGACAGATGAAACATTAGAGAGACTCAACATCATGTTAGCTTGTAACTGGCAGTGGCTGACACAGTGTTAGCAGTTGTGCTCATGCTAACTCTGACTCACTGTACTTACAAGGTTTCAGGTGTATTTAGCTCCGCCCACCGTCCTCACAGGTGAACAGGATTGGTACCTGAGGTTTGTGATGTATGAATCCATGACTGTCTGAATCTTATTTACGAGGCTGTCACAAGATAATAAATAATATAAAGAATATGAATACGATACATCTAACTTGTTTACTGTTATTTATTTGCAGAGAGGAGGATGGAGGGGGAGAAAGAGACGGCCGAGGAGAAGGAGGAGGAAGAGGAGGAGATAGAGCTTCAACATCACATCGCAGCAGCATCCTCTGTGGACCATCAGGACTTTCCCATCATGCACTGGGAGGACCTGAGCCAACGGATAGCTGAGTTGGAGAAACAGGAGCAGGAAAGGAGGGAAAGGGCAAAGGTCAGCCATGAAGAAGAGTGATGGTATTTACTAGATAATGTGTCAGGGTTTGAGTCTGTGGCTGTGTTAACTGAGAGAGGTTAGCTGTTAGGGTTAGCATTCTGAAAGACAAACTGCATATCCCATAAGCCTTTGTGTCTTTCTCATGAAGAGTGAGCAGGAGCCTCAGATTCAACATAATGGAAGTCAGCAGGTGTTGTGACCACAAAGAGACGCAAAACAACCACAAAGAGACACAAAACAACCACAAAGAGACGCAAAACAACCACAAAGTGACGCAAAACAACCACAAAGAGATGCAAAACAACCACAAGACACACAAAACAACTACAAAGAGACACAAAACAACCATAAAGAGACACAAAACAACCACAAAGTGACGCAAAACAACCACAAAGAGACGCAAAACAACCACAAAGAGATGCAAAACAACCACAAGACACACAAAACAACTACAAAGAGACACAAAACAACCACAAAGAGACACAAAACAACCACAAAGAGACGCAAAACAACCAGAAAGTGACGCAAAACAACCACAAAGAGATGCAAAACAACCACAAGACACACAAAACAACTACAAAGAGACACAAAACAACCACAAAGAGACACAAAACAACCATAAAGAGACGCAAAACAACCACAAGGACACGCAAAAAGCCACAAAGAGACACAAAACAACCACAAAGAGATGCAAAACAACCACAAAGAGATGCAAAACAACCACAAGACACACAAAACAACTACAAAGAGACACAAAACAACCATAAAGAGATGCAAAACAACCACAAGGACACGCAAAAAGCCACAAAGAGACACAAAACAACCACAAAGTGACGCAAAACAACCACAAAGAGATGCAAAACAACCACAAGACACACAAAACAACTACAATGAGACACAAAACAAGCACAAGGACACGCAAAACAACCATAAAGAGACGCAAAACAACCACAAGGACACGCAAAAAGCCACAAAGAGACAAACAACCATAGAGATGTAAAACAACAAGTTGTTTGACTCAGAGCAGCAGCTGAATACAGTGGAGCCTTTGGATGCTTCTCTAAGGAGCTGGTGGAGACCAAACATTGAGCTAAAAGAGTGGGGAAACTGGACTGAGACACAACAACACATGGAGATTTACAGCTTTTGGTCACAGAGGTCAACAACATGTCAGCCTTCACTTCTCGTGTCTGTGGTTTTGAGGAAGTGACATCACTCTTTTAAACTGAGACTCTTATTTTGGTCCCAGTTGGTTTACATTCCTCAGAGGACGGGAACAGGTTTGTTGTGGCTGTAAATATTTCTCTGAGAGTGAGACACAGTTTGTGGTTTCACACAGTTCAACCAACACAAAGTTAGTCTCTTTCCTCGTGGTTTAATGATAACTTCATTTTCTGAAAACACCACGTTTCTCTGTGTCTCAGAACCAGAATCAAGTACATCCACACAAACAAGGGGTTTAGTTTGTTTGGTTTGATGCCACAGATCACAGAACAGGAAGTTAGAACAGGAAACCCAAAGATTAAACAGACAATTATGAAGGTAATAAAAGTCTCTGTAGCCTTTAGAAAACCAGTCATATCTGTGTTGTGTCGTCCTGCAGAGGGGGGTGGGGGTGAGGACGGAGGAGAGTCTGGAGGGAGTGTGGAGAGACGTCTGGGAGGAAGAGGAGGAAGACTTCAGGAGGAGTCGAGCGGCCGCCGCGTCACGGTAACTGCAGCACGTTCACAAGCTTTTGTTTTGAAGGCTGCAGCTCGGGGTCGCTGGAGGTCGATCTGAGCTCATGTTTGATGATGTCCTTCAATCAAGTTATTTTAATAATCAGTTCATAGAATTGTTGCTTTAAGCTGCAGTGAAACAGCGAAGAAGAACAAACACAACAGATCACGATGTTCACTGTGTTTACAGATTTCACAACCACAGAAACCTGCAGCTGTGCTTCATCAACAACAGCGACAGCGAGGATGAGGAGGACGGAGCCAATAAAAAGGTCACTTCCTCTGTTACTGCTGCTGGGGGGCATCACCTGGAGAGTCAGTCAGAATAAAACTGTCACCTCATGTGTCTGGACCTCGTCCACGAAGCCGAAACCGGCTCAGGACAAGGTTTGAGACTTGTTCTGTCCAGATGTTAAGAAAGGGGTTAATGCCCAGGCCCCCAGGCCCCCAGGCCCCAGGGCAACATCTGGTTCAGATCAGTCTCTTTACATGAACCTGTCCTCTGTGATGTGATGACGTTTCTTTAGCGAGTGTCAGAGAAGCTAATGTCGCTCCAGCTCAGCCAACGTGGAGCTAATGTGAGGTTCAGAGACATGTTGATGTGGCTCCGGCTTCATCAGCAGCTCCTTCTGGACCCGAAGAGGATCGGCCCTTTAAATCAATCTGGATTTCATCTGATCTGAGACACGTGAAGTGACATTTTTATGAAACCTAAAGTCCAGGTCCAGGACCAGGACCGGGACCAGGTCCTGGTCCAGGTCCAGGTCCAGGTCCACGTTGTCCACATCAAGTTTGTAATGTTCTTGAATGAAATGTTCTGACCACTGACCTTACATCTCCATCAGGTTTCCATGGGAACAGGACGCAATGGTTGCCATGCCTCTGGGCTGAAACAGGAAGTGGCTGCCACTCTGAGGACATTGAGAGACAAACTGCTGGCAGAGCAGAGGGAGAAGGAGGTAAAACCCCCCGAGACCACGACTTCCAGGATAAGGAAGAAAAAGATAAAGAAACATGAAGTCAGGTTCTTCAACAAACTAACGTCTGTAGAAAATGATGGGTTCAACAAAGTAGAAAGGATGTGACTGTGTGTGTGTGTGACTGTGTGTGTGTGTGTGTGACTGTGTGTGTGTGTGACTGTGTGTGTGTG
>JANJOY010001312.1:0-13738 GCA_038496675.1 Rachycentron canadum
ACAACAACAAAGAGACAGAAAACAACAACAAAGAGACAGAAAACAACGACAAAGAGACAGAAAACAACAACTAAGAGACAGAAAACAACAACAAAGAGACAGAAAACAACGACAAAGAGACAGAAAACAACAACAAAGAGACAGAAAACAATGACAAAGAGACAGAAAACAACGACAAAGAGACAGAAAACAATGACAAAGAGACAGAAAACAACGACAGAGACAGAAAACAACAACAAAGTGACAACAAAGAGAAATAATAGTCACTTTTACACCAGTTCAACTCATTTGATGGTTAAAATAACACAAACTACCTGGTTGTGTAGTTGGACTGTTCAGCCACATGTAACAATATAAAACCATATGTTCCAAACCTCAGTGTCTCAGGGATTTTTCTTGATTCTTGCTTTTCCTGTTTTAGATCAAAGTGTTTCAGCCTTCAGCAGAACACAGTTCACTCAGAGGAAGTTCACCTGTGTTGCATTTCACTGGATTAAAATCGGATTCTTCGACACAACAAATGAGCAACTGGAAAACAACTGGGCTCCAGAAACCAGCTGAGGTTCACTGAGCTGAAGAAAATTAGTTCAATAAACATCTGAGGGTGGACTGCTTTCTTGTGACATCACAAAGTTCAAAGTTCAGTTTCGGTCTTAATTCAGGATCCACACACGGGCTGTTCAACCAGTTTGCATTGTGTTTTTTTTCCATCTAAAATACAAACCTGACCTCCCCACCTCCATCTCTATTTTGTAGGCTACAGGTGACATGGTTTGGGAGCGTGGACCTTTAACATCTACCTTTAGACTGTATGGACCTTTAACATCTACCTTTAGACCGTATGGACCTTTAAAATCCACCTTGGCTGAACGACGTCAGGCTGTTGTTGTGGACTCGGCCCAGTACTGGGGATTCTCAGCAGCTGGTTTCTACATTCAGCTGGACAGAGGACACACAGTCAACCTCTCAAGCATTAACAAGCTTTGGGTTAAAAAAAACTTCTCTGGGGAGCCGGGTGGTTAGATCATTGAGGGTTTGACTCATAATTGTGGACACGCTCAGCTACTGTGTGGGTGTTGGACAAAATGTCAGGGGAAAACTCAAAGTGTAACAGAATTTGTCTTTTTACTTTGACAGAATTATAATGTGGTTCTTTCTGCATTTTTTCAACAAAGGCTGGAAACTTTTTATAAAGTAAATAATTCAGCATATGTTCAACATCACTGACCATAAAATATTCCAGAAATTCAAAAATATCAGCTTTCACAGGCATATTGGGACAGTGATGTTATTTTGTGATTTTATTTCTTACAAACCTATATGATCCTGAACATTTGACACTGTTATTTTTTTACTTAGCAACATTTTTATCAATATTTAGTACCATTAAATTAACCTGTTTCTGGGTCTTTTCTCCTTGAAACTAATTAACATCTGTTCAGATTGATCCACTGACAAAATGCAATTATAAAAAAAAAACACTCATGACTAAAACATCAAAGGTCCATATGATCTAAAGGTAGATGTTAAAAAGAAGAGAGGTGGAGATCCTCTCCTCTGATTGGCTGACTGACCTGTTGTTCCTTGAGCTCAGAGCTCAGCCTGAGAGAGGAGAAGTAAAACTACACTGAGATGGTTTTTAGTTCTTAAAAACACAAATTTCTTATGGATATTAACACTTCAAAATAAAAGACTGAAGAAGTTAAAATATGGAAAACTATTTATAGACATGTCTCAAATACGTTGGAACTTTGTGATGTCACAAAAAAGCAGTCACTGCCCTCAGCCACGCCCAAGTCCCGCCCACCTGGACCATCCAATCTTGCAGGATTTGGGTTCTCTGACTGTTTTACCTGAAAGGATCAGATCCTCTCTTCTTATTGGTCTGATCTCTTTTCACTGCCCCTCCTGTCTCTGTCATCTATAAAACATAAAGACAAACTAAACTCTCTGCTTTTAATAATAATTAGTTTTTTTTCAGTTCGGGTTTGAATCTCAGATTTACCTGAAGCCTCCTCCACCTCAGGTGTTCAACCTCCGCACACATCCAGTCCCTCTGCTGCTAATTTGACTTGACCCGACACAGAGAGGGTTCAACATCTGCCGTTTCATTTACATCTTTCTAGACCTCTGCCGGACACTGCGCCTGCTCTATCGACTACAATTAGCTTGTAAATACCTGCATGTGACAGCTGCTCCAGCTGCTGTGGTCGGACCCTTCAGAAAACTCATGAG
The DNA here is from genome assembly GCA_038496675.1 of Rachycentron canadum. Lineage (NCBI taxonomy): Eukaryota > Metazoa > Chordata > Actinopteri > Carangiformes > Rachycentridae > Rachycentron > Rachycentron canadum. The sequence continues at coordinate 2,236 of JANJOY010001312.1, forward strand.
GGCAATAAAAAACGCCCCAGTTCACACCATAAAGCCTCCAAACTCGCTCTCTCTCCTGTTCACACTGAGCCCAGCTCTCAGCAGCCAAAGTAAACTCCTCCACACCAGCTCCTTTAAAGAGACCTGGCTCAGGTTGAAGCAGTGATACAGAGACCAGGAGCCGTTCAGGTGTGAGGTGAATGGACCTGTGTGTTCACGACTTTATTTGTCTTCTATTTAAACTATTTAGATTAAAAATATCCTCTATAAAATTCAAGACAGAAACAGCACACATTCATCAATTGAATAAGTTTAACTTGATTAAACTAATCATGAAGAGAACCTGTGTTTGTCAAGGTTTAACTCCACCACCAGATGATGTCTCCCCCCTCTGGTAGTGAGAGGAACTACACCAGCAGCCACACCAGCGTTTCACGTAGAGAACAACATTTCTTTTTTATCTGAAGCATCAGAAACTTTTCTTGGACATTTCCTGGTTTTTCCACCATGCTTCTAGCAGCTGCAGCCGCCTCTGTCTCCACAGATATGGTTGTTCCCGTCTCCAGCTGTCACAAACCAGTCATTGCTGCTTGTTGTAAAACACATCAGTGCCAATGCAAAGTGCAGTAAAATCAGATTCAGTCCTGCAGCTTTAACTCTAAAATGAATTTGTTATTTGGTTTGCATTAGAAAACCTTAGCTTTTCCCTCCATTCACAGTAATATACAAAGTACAAATAGACACAAATCTTAGGAAATTACTCCAAATTCATCTGGAGTCAATGAACTCAACACAATTAACCAAACTTATTAAAATAGTCTGAAATCTTTGTTTCTTTGTTTTGTAATTAAAACCAAACTATATTGTTCACCACAGGAAATGTTCAACAGACCTGTAAAATAAAGTGTGACCAAAAACTTCAAGTTTGAATTCACCAAAAACTCTCAGACACTTTATCTCACTTCATTAACATTTCAGTCCTCATTAATAAAACAATCAAATGATCAACACTTGATTTTAAAGGTCCATATTATCTAAAGGTAGATGTTAAAGGTCCATACAGTCTAAAGGTAGATGTTAAAGGTCCATACAGTCTAAAGGTAGATGTTAAAGGTCCATACAGTCTAAAGGTAGATGTTAAAGGTCCATACGGTCTAAAGGTTTTTGGTTCTCTCAAAACCACAAATACATCTTCTGGGTATCAACACATCAAAATAAAAAACTAGAGAATTTAAAATATAGAAAATATTAAAGTCAATGCCAACATTGCCCATAATGCAACACAACAGTAGTCATGTTTATCTGACTGCTGTTTTAACATCTGCAGCAGAAACTATCCAACACCTGGAGACACCTCAGACCAGGACAAAGCCCAGTACAAAGACCAGGACAAAGACCAGGACAGAGACCAGGACAAAGACCAGGTCAAAGACCAGGACAGAGACCAGGACAAGCTTAGAATAAAGACCATTCAGGTTTTCATCTAAACTTAAATCTGAACATGAGTCTTCACATCAGGCAGCGACTCAGGAAACCACCTGACACCTCGATATTATTAGAAATGAAGAAATCTTCATTTATATAAAACATAAACCTGAACATTTCTAATGTTACATGATCAGCAATTAAAGACAGAAAGTGGAAGCATCAAATTGGACAATGTAACTTGCCAAAAAATAAAAGTTGCACAATTTCTAATATTTTTCATGCACAAACTTTTTTCTTTTGTGTGCAAATGAAATTTAAATAATCTAAAAGCTCAATGTTTATATAATCATAGTAATAACACAGGAACTTATGATTATTTTTAATAACGAATCCATCATTTATTTAATGAACTAATTAAATTCTAAAATGTCATAAAAAGGTAAAAATATAAATCATCTTCATGTTGCAAAGAAAACCAACAATTTGTCCTGAACATTTAAAGACATTTTGTTGCATTTTAGTTGCAGCTCTGACTGAATAATTTGCACATTTGCATGTTCACACAAGACAAAATCCAGTTATTACAGAAATCTCTTTAAAGACTGTGAGTGAAATCAATAAAAGATGCATAAATGAGGATTTTGAGGACCTGAATCCCTCCTACCTGCTCAGAGGCGACTCTCTGCCTCGGTGAAGCTTCTGCTGACTGACCGACACAACCGGAGGAAGGACAAATGGACAGAGAGAGAGAGGAGGACAGAAAAAGGAGAAAGAGAGGGGAGGAGAGCAGTAAAATTTTCTCATACTTGAAGAATTTTCCTCCCTCTCTCTCTGTGTTTCTCTCTCCTCCTCCACCTCCTGTCTTTCTCTCTGATGTAATTCTATGTGCTTTACAGGTCCCTGCTGGGCGGGGTGACGGGGGGTGGTGTTGGGTGGTGTTGGGGGGTTTGCGATGGAAAACATCTGAATTTTTAGATGTTTTTTAAGGGAACACAGGGGCCTAAAAACTTTAATGTGTTTTGAAATTGCCTCTGTCTCTGCCGGATGCTGCATGAGAGAGAGAGTGTCTTTGGTCTCTCTCTCTCTCTCTCTCTGACTCTTGTTTGGGTCGGATTTTGATGCTGTGCTGATAAACCTGCTCCAGGACCTGACATCGCTCACACACCAGTCTTGGCCGCCTTCAGTCTTGTTTGTTCAGACAGGATGTTACAACAAATGCTGTTGCAGAGAAACACTCTAACTCACTTTTAAGACTTTGAGTGCGATGGTCCTCCAACCATCCAACCATCCATCATCTACACAGCTTATCTGTCAGGGTCAAGGGGGCCTGGAGCCAATCGAGGGTGGGGTCACACCCTGGACAGGTCTCCAGTCCATCACAGGGCCGACACATAGGGACATACAGTTAGAGTCAACAATTAACCTGCATGTGTTTGGACTGAGCCCACACACACAGGGGCAACATACAAACTCCCCAGTAACCACTGTACCACTGTGCCTCCCCCGTCCTCATCCTTCAGAGCCTGCAGTTTAAGACACATAGTGTGTCTCTGCCTGCAGTTGAAGACACATAGTGTCTCTCTGCCTGTAGTTGAAGACACATAGTGTCTCTCTGCCTGTAGTTGAAGACCCATAGTGTCTCTCTGCCTGTAGTTGAAGACACATAGTGTCTCTCTGCCTGTAGTTGCTTGTTCAACATCATCTCTGGAAAATCTCCAACATCTTAGATTTGTTAACTAACATGTTGAATCACATTTTAATATTTTAGACAATTAAAGTTCAATTAAAAATATAATATAAACTTTGTAAAATGAGAGAACAATAAATTATTGTCAAATTTCACTGCAGAAACTGCAGCAGTTTCTTGCAGTGCAGCGTTTAAACCACCGGGAGGCCCTGAATGTCACAGTCTAGTCTTGTTGCCGACCATGTTCATCCCTTCAAGGCCACAGTTCAACATCTTCTTATGGCTACTTCCTGCAGAATAATGCTCCGACATGACAGTGAGTTCAGTCTCCAGACCTGGATCCAGTCGACCTCCTTCAGGATGTGGTAGAACCAGAGACTGACAGCATAATGTGATGCAGTCATGTCAACATGGATCAGAGTCTCAGAGGAAAGGTGCAACATCTGGAGGATCCAGGACCTGAACACCTGAGGAACTACCCGGTGTTCAAAACCAGTCAAACCAGTGAAAAAGCATCAGTTCATTGACTTTAGTCGTGAAACTGGAATCAAACATCTCAAAACATCCCATGTTGTCACTTCTCTTTCTTCTTCTAGTTTATTCTGTCTGGTTGAATGTGAGTGAAAAGGTCAGGTCTGTTGATCAAAGACCGACTTCAGAAGTCAAGTAAGGGGGCTTTGAACACTCAGGTGAGCTCAAGCAGAGGATTGTGGGAAGGTGAGAATGATTATGTTCCTGAGAAATGAATGAAATGAGTGGTTTGTCTGGTTGTAGATGGAAAAGTTGTAACTGCAGCTGGTTAATTAATGGATTAGTCAACTGACACGATTCTTATTCTGCTGTTTTTAGAACAAATTTTATGTCTGTCTTTGTCATGTTTTGTCACTTTTTGTCAAATAAAACAAGCTTTTGAAATAAATTGATGTGGAAATTTTAACTGGAATTTAATTAAATGTAACAATAACCTAAAATATAAAGGAATAATACGCATATTTTTTCACTGTGGTTTGAATTGATGTTGTCACATCTGTGTGGTTGTGTCATCAAGGATTAAAGCTGTGAAGAGCCGAGGGTGTGGCCTGTTTGAGTGACAGGTGGGTGAAGGATGCACCAAAGTCTCTGCTCCACACACAGACCACCAAACAAACTTTAAGAGTTAAAGTTCATGTTGTTGGCCATGTTTGTCGCAATGTTTATTTCACTTTACTGACTATTTGTGTCAGTGGAGTGGTAATTACCCTCCGCTGCAGAGACACCACCAATCACTTTCATTTCAGTTTATTCTAAAATATAAATAGAAAATAAATAGAAAGGCTGAAATAACTGAAACTCAAACATGAATATGAAGAATAATGCACCGTGTTACTAATTCATAACAGCACCATTCACCATGGATCAGTGCTCATGTGTATTTTTCTTCACAGAAAAAGTGAAAACTATAAAAAAAAAACCTATTTATGAACCTGACAGCCTGAGCTGCAGCTTGTGGTGAGTGTGGCAGTTAAACCTGAAGTCTATGGTGTTTTCAGAGCTGAAGCCAATCAGGTTTATTTCATCAGCTTTACTACCCGACCCTAAACTCTAACTGACCTCTGCAACCCGAGACGCCTCTGTCGGTCCTGGTCTGTCTGCCTGTCCAGCAACCCGGTCTTCCCTCTTTAAGGATAGATACTGACTGTGGTGGTTTCATGCTGCCTATTTAGGGGCCGAAGGCCATTCAACTTTATTGTCAAGTTTACTGCCTGGCCCTAAAGGCCGACAGACCTCCGGAGAGCACTAACTCCCCCTGGGCTCGTCTCCTGCTGCTCAGCAGACAGTAGCTGGCACTGCTCCCTGTTTACTTCACACTTTAGATTTAGTCCCTGTCACTCTTTATATTCACCACTTTATTTCACGAATGGATCTGAAAAGTGGAAAACACAAGGCCAAAACTTTTAATATACATATAAAACAAATAATTCTAACTTTACTGCTCCAGTGTCGGCCCAGATGGGGAGCGGAGGTTGATGTTATTCCCATGTCGTCTGAACGACAATTAAAGAGACACAATCCAAACAGCAGTAGACAAAACAGGTGACCATGATCCCTAACAACAGTGAAAAGGTGAATAAAATATAAGAGATTAGTAGAGCTGATGTACAAAAGGCGGTGTGTGATCATGGGAGTTGTTGGCGTCAGCTTCTCCAGGTTTGATTTCTTCAACGTCAGGAGGTTTTTACCTGAAGCTGAATGAACAGAGCAGCTGATTCTGACCAGGAAAACACTGAAGAAAACAGTGGAAACACATTTAAAGTCAGTGACGGAGCGACGCTTGTCCAACATTTACTGAGGACTTCCTTCAAATCCTTCATCTGCTTCAGATACAGAGCTGAAAACCACCCAGGTGGGAGAAGAGGATCTGAAACATGTGACTTCAAACTGAACTCCAGTCAAACACAGCACTGACGCATGAGCAGAGAGAAGTGATTCCAACCGTTTCCAACTCATGGCCCATTTGAAAATCTCAAAAATGTTGGTGGTCCACATCAAACCCTGTTGCAATACAAGTATACGCTGTGGTTCAGTGGAAAAGTGGTTCAGTTGGCAGCAACTTAAAAGTTACTGTTTTAATCATTAAAATTTAAAAACATGATTTATATTTTTCTTCTCTTTTTTAACTAAAACTCTACTGGTTGATGAATTTCAATACCTTCTGCAGCCACTGACAAAGAGGAAACAACATTATTGAAACGTTACCGTGATTCAAGTCACAGATTTCTCTGGTTTGAATGAAACAGTTGTGATAATATAAGAAAACAACATGTAGAAAACAGGTCTGGTTGTTTTAATGTTGAAAAGTTACAGATTACAACTTTTACAGTATAATTCAATTCAATTCAATTAAATTTCTATCATCATATTTTTCTGAAATCAACATTTATATACAGATATTGTTGAGAAATATTTTGATCTTGTTAAGTTTTCAAACAGTAGATTTTAAACTGGAGTGTTGTCTTCATAGGTTTACCTCATTCAGAACTTAAAATAAGTCTCAGTATTGAGAACATCTGAGCTCGTGGACCACAGGAGGAGACACAGCTGAGGGGGATAGAAAATAAAGAGCAAACAAGAAACTGTCCAAGTCCGTCGCAGAGTAAACACTTATCAATCAGTTGTGAACTGATGACTAATCAGGATCAGACGCTGGTTTTCCTTTCTCCCTTCAGAACATTTGTGCAGCAAAATTTCACAATTAAATTCAAAAATAACCTGGATCCTACAGGGACAACAACCGCTTGCCCCCCCCCCAACCCCCCCGTACCAGCAAAAAACAAACACAACAGTAACTGATCGTGACACATCTACAAGTGTGCAGGTCTATCAGGCCCCGGGGCCCAATGAGAACCAGAGCCTGTGTCTGAAGGCACAGGATCAATCAAAGGATAACGAAGAGACAGAAAACAACAACAAAGAGACAGAAAACAATGACAAAGAGACAGAAAACAACAACAAAGAGACAGAAAACAACGACAAAGAGACAGAAAATAACGACAGAGACAGAAAACAACGACAAAGAGACAGAAAACAACGACAGAGACAGAAAACAACAACAAAGAGACAGAAAACAACAACAAAGAGACAGAAAACAACGACAAAGAGACAGAAAACAACAACTAAGAGACAGAAAACAACAACAAAGAGACAGAAAACAACGACAAAGAGACAGAAAACAACAACAAAGAGACAGAAAACAATGACAAAGAGACAGAAAACAACGACAAAGAGACAGAAAACAATGACAAAGAGACAGAAAACAACGACAGAGACAGAAAACAACAACAAAGTGACAACAAAGAGAAATAATAGTCACTTTTACACCAGTTCAACTCATTTGATGGTTAAAATAACACAAACTACCTGGTTGTGTAGTTGGACTGTTCAGCCACATGTAACAATATAAAACCATATGTTCCAAACCTCAGTGTCTCAGGGATTTTTCTTGATTCTTGCTTTTCCTGTTTTAGATCAAAGTGTTTCAGCCTTCAGCAGAACACAGTTCACTCAGAGGAAGTTCACCTGTGTTGCATTTCACTGGATTAAAATCGGATTCTTCGACACAACAAATGAGCAACTGGAAAACAACTGGGCTCCAGAAACCAGCTGAGGTTCACTGAGCTGAAGAAAATTAGTTCAATAAACATCTGAGGGTGGACTGCTTTCTTGTGACATCACAAAGTTCAAAGTTCAGTTTCGGTCTTAATTCAGGATCCACACACGGGCTGTTCAACCAGTTTGCATTGTGTTTTTTTTCCATCTAAAATACAAACCTGACCTCCCCACCTCCATCTCTATTTTGTAGGCTACAGGTGACATGGTTTGGGAGCGTGGACCTTTAACATCTACCTTTAGACTGTATGGACCTTTAACATCTACCTTTAGACCGTATGGACCTTTAAAATCCACCTTGGCTGAACGACGTCAGGCTGTTGTTGTGGACTCGGCCCAGTACTGGGGATTCTCAGCAGCTGGTTTCTACATTCAGCTGGACAGAGGACACACAGTCAACCTCTCAAGCATTAACAAGCTTTGGGTTAAAAAAAACTTCTCTGGGGAGCCGGGTGGTTAGATCATTGAGGGTTTGACTCATAATTGTGGACACGCTCAGCTACTGTGTGGGTGTTGGACAAAATGTCAGGGGAAAACTCAAAGTGTAACAGAATTTGTCTTTTTACTTTGACAGAATTATAATGTGGTTCTTTCTGCATTTTTTCAACAAAGGCTGGAAACTTTTTATAAAGTAAATAATTCAGCATATGTTCAACATCACTGACCATAAAATATTCCAGAAATTCAAAAATATCAGCTTTCACAGGCATATTGGGACAGTGATGTTATTTTGTGATTTTATTTCTTACAAACCTATATGATCCTGAACATTTGACACTGTTATTTTTTTACTTAGCAACATTTTTATCAATATTTAGTACCATTAAATTAACCTGTTTCTGGGTCTTTTCTCCTTGAAACTAATTAACATCTGTTCAGATTGATCCACTGACAAAATGCAATTATAAAAAAAAAACACTCATGACTAAAACATCAAAGGTCCATATGATCTAAAGGTAGATGTTAAAAAGAAGAGAGGTGGAGATCCTCTCCTCTGATTGGCTGACTGACCTGTTGTTCCTTGAGCTCAGAGCTCAGCCTGAGAGAGGAGAAGTAAAACTACACTGAGATGGTTTTTAGTTCTTAAAAACACAAATTTCTTATGGATATTAACACTTCAAAATAAAAGACTGAAGAAGTTAAAATATGGAAAACTATTTATAGACATGTCTCAAATACGTTGGAACTTTGTGATGTCACAAAAAAGCAGTCACTGCCCTCAGCCACGCCCAAGTCCCGCCCACCTGGACCATCCAATCTTGCAGGATTTGGGTTCTCTGACTGTTTTACCTGAAAGGATCAGATCCTCTCTTCTTATTGGTCTGATCTCTTTTCACTGCCCCTCCTGTCTCTGTCATCTATAAAACATAAAGACAAACTAAACTCTCTGCTTTTAATAATAATTAGTTTTTTTTCAGTTCGGGTTTGAATCTCAGATTTACCTGAAGCCTCCTCCACCTCAGGTGTTCAACCTCCGCACACATCCAGTCCCTCTGCTGCTAATTTGACTTGACCCGACACAGAGAGGGTTCAACATCTGCCGTTTCATTTACATCTTTCTAGACCTCTGCCGGACACTGCGCCTGCTCTATCGACTACAATTAGCTTGTAAATACCTGCATGTGACAGCTGCTCCAGCTGCTGTGGTCGGACCCTTCAGAAAACTCATGAGGGCAATAAAAAACGCCCCAGTTCACACCATAAAGCCTCCAAACTCGCTCTCTCTCCTGTTCACACTGAGCCCAGCTCTCAGCAGCCAAAGTAAACTCCTCCACACCAGCTCCTTTAAAGAGACCTGGCTCAGGTTGAAGCAGTGATACAGAGACCAGGAGCCGTTCAGGTGTGAGGTGAATGGACCTGTGTGTTCACGACTTTATTTGTCTTCTATTTAAACTATTTAGATTAAAAATATCCTCTATAAAATTCAAGACAGAAACAGCACACATTCATCAATTGAATAAGTTTAACTTGATTAAACTAATCATGAAGAGAACCTGTGTTTGTCAAGGTTTAACTCCACCACCAGATGATGTCTCCCCCCTCTGGTAGTGAGAGGAACTACACCAGCAGCCACACCAGCGTTTCACGTAGAGAACAACATTTCTTTTTTATCTGAAGCATCAGAAACTTTTCTTGGACATTTCCTGGTTTTTCCACCATGCTTCTAGCAGCTGCAGCCGCCTCTGTCTCCACAGATATGGTTGTTCCCGTCTCCAGCTGTCACAAACCAGTCATTGCTGCTTGTTGTAAAACACATCAGTGCCAATGCAAAGTGCAGTAAAATCAGATTCAGTCCTGCAGCTTTAACTCTAAAATGAATTTGTTATTTGGTTTGCATTAGAAAACCTTAGCTTTTCCCTCCATTCACAGTAATATACAAAGTACAAATAGACACAAATCTTAGGAAATTACTCCAAATTCATCTGGAGTCAATGAACTCAACACAATTAACCAAACTTATTAAAATAGTCTGAAATCTTTGTTTCTTTGTTTTGTAATTAAAACCAAACTATATTGTTCACCACAGGAAATGTTCAACAGACCTGTAAAATAAAGTGTGACCAAAAACTTCAAGTTTGAATTCACCAAAAACTCTCAGACACTTTATCTCACTTCATTAACATTTCAGTCCTCATTAATAAAACAATCAAATGATCAACACTTGATTTTAAAGGTCCATATTATCTAAAGGTAGATGTTAAAGGTCCATACAGTCTAAAGGTAGATGTTAAAGGTCCATACAGTCTAAAGGTAGATGTTAAAGGTCCATACAGTCTAAAGGTAGATGTTAAAGGTCCATACGGTCTAAAGGTTTTTGGTTCTCTCAAAACCACAAATACATCTTCTGGGTATCAACACATCAAAATAAAAAACTAGAGAATTTAAAATATAGAAAATATTAAAGTCAATGCCAACATTGCCCATAATGCAACACAACAGTAGTCATGTTTATCTGACTGCTGTTTTAACATCTGCAGCAGAAACTATCCAACACCTGGAGACACCTCAGACCAGGACAAAGCCCAGTACAAAGACCAGGACAAAGACCAGGACAGAGACCAGGACAAAGACCAGGTCAAAGACCAGGACAGAGACCAGGACAAGCTTAGAATAAAGACCATTCAGGTTTTCATCTAAACTTAAATCTGAACATGAGTCTTCACATCAGGCAGCGACTCAGGAAACCACCTGACACCTCGATATTATTAGAAATGAAGAAATCTTCATTTATATAAAACATAAACCTGAACATTTCTAATGTTACATGATCAGCAATTAAAGACAGAAAGTGGAAGCATCAAATTGGACAATGTAACTTGCCAAAAAATAAAAGTTGCACAATTTCTAATATTTTTCATGCACAAACTTTTTTCTTTTGTGTGCAAATGAAATTTAAATAATCTAAAAGCTCAATGTTTATATAATCATAGTAATAACACAGGAACTTATGATTATTTTTAATAACGAATCCATCATTTATTTAATGAACTAATTAAATTCTAAAATGTCATAAAAAGGTAAAAATATAAATCATCTTCATGTTGCAAAGAAAACCAACAATTTGTCCTGAACATTTAAAGACATTTTGTTGCATTTTAGTTGCAGCTCTGACTGAATAATTTGCACATTTGCATGTTCACACAAGACAAAATCCAGTTATTACAGAAATCTCTTTAAAGACTGTGAGTGAAATCAATAAAAGATGCATAAATGAGGATTTTGAGGACCTGAATCCCTCCTACCTGCTCAGAGGCGACTCTCTGCCTCGGTGAAGCTTCTGCTGACTGACCGACACAACCGGAGGAAGGACAAATGGACAGAGAGAGAGAGGAGGACAGAAAAAGGAGAAAGAGAGGGGAGGAGAGCAGTAAAATTTTCTCATACTTGAAGAATTTTCCTCCCTCTCTCTCTGTGTTTCTCTCTCCTCCTCCACCTCCTGTCTTTCTCTCTGATGTAATTCTATGTGCTTTACAGGTCCCTGCTGGGCGGGGTGACGGGGGGTGGTGTTGGGTGGTGTTGGGGGGTTTGCGATGGAAAACATCTGAATTTTTAGATGTTTTTTAAGGGAACACAGGGGCCTAAAAACTTTAATGTGTTTTGAAATTGCCTCTGTCTCTGCCGGATGCTGCATGAGAGAGAGAGTGTCTTTGGTCTCTCTCTCTCTCTCTCTCTGACTCTTGTTTGGGTCGGATTTTGATGCTGTGCTGATAAACCTGCTCCAGGACCTGACATCGCTCACACACCAGTCTTGGCCGCCTTCAG
>JANJOY010001432.1:0-11621 GCA_038496675.1 Rachycentron canadum
TCTCTCTCTCTCTCGCTCTGTCTCTCTCTCTCTCTCTCGCTCTTTCTCGCTCTCTCTCTCTCTGTCTCTCTCTCTCTGTCTCTCTCTCTCTGTTTCTCTCTCTCTCTGTCTCTCTCTCTCTCTGTTTCTCTCTCGCTCTGTCTCTGTCTCTCTGTTTCTCTCTCTCTCTCTGTCTCGCTGTCTCTCTCTCTCTGTCTCTCTCTCGCTCTGTTTCTCTCTCTGTTTCTCTCTCTCTCTGTTTCTCTCTCGCTCTGTTTCTCTCTATCTGTCTGTCTCTCTGTCTCTCTCTCTCTCTCTGTCTCGCTGTCTCTCTCGCTCTGTTTCTCTCTCTCTCTCTCTCTCTCTCTGTCTCGCTGTCTCTCTCTCGCTCTGTTTCTCTCTCTGTTTCTCTCTCGCTCTGTTTCTCTCTCTGTCTCTCTCTCTCTCTCTGTTTCTCTCTCTGTTTCTCGCTCTGTCTCTCTCTCTCTGTCTCTCTCTCTCTCTCTGTTTCTCTCTCTCTCTCTCTGTTTCTCGCTCTGTCTCTCTCTCTCTGTCTCGCTGTCTCTCTCTCTCTGTTTCTCGCTCTGTTTCTCTCTATCTGTCTCTCTCTCTCTCTCTGTTTCTCTCTCTCTCTCTCTGTTTCTCTCTCTGTCTCGCTGTCTCTCTCTCTCTGTCTCTCTCTCGCTCTGTTTCTCTCTCTCTGTCTCTCTCTCTCTCTCTGCGCCAGGCGGAGCCGCTGCTGCGTGCTCACCGGAGGTTCAAGATGGACGCCAAACGGGGTTAGTCTAGTCCTAATCTTTTGTTTACCGATCGTCTCTCTGCTCTTTACGTTTTCCGGCCGCTGGGTCTCGTTTGTGGTCGTGTTGGGATTTGCATGATAACCGAGCGTGGCCACAGTCAGCACGAGGAGGGTCGGAGGCGGATCGGGCCGCCTAAGGAGGTCATGCCGGACGGTTTGACGTTTTGTCCCCACAGTGGGGACGGGGCTCCCGGTGGGGGCTGTCGGTATTAAAACCTTTCCAGACATGGATCGTGCTGAGAGGATAGATCGGTTAAAAACGGGGAGAGAAACGAGTTCGGCGGCCGGTTTTAGCTAGCTGTGATGCGCGATCTATTTTTAGCCGAACTCCGGCGGTGCTAGCATGCCTGCTACCATATGTAGCCAGGCGGCCGCATTGGGACTGCCGACACCCCCCCCCCGCCTGTCCAACCGCGGCGGTGGCTAACGGAGCTAACGCGGAGGAGGTAGCATGCTGAGCGGTCACATGATGATGCAGAGCTGGTATCAGTGGCCACTCTGCAGGAGCACAGGCCGCCGGTAGGTGTGTGTGTAACGGTCTACCGTCAGATCTCTGATCGGAGTCCATCCGACCGGTAGCTGCTAGTCGAGGTGCGGATCGTGTGACTTGAAGCGCAAGGTGAGGGTCAGGTGATCTGGGCCTGATCATCACGTCCTGACGATTTCAACTGCTTCTGTTCTTAAATGTAACTTAATAAACCCAGTCATAGGTCTGTGAAATGCCTATGAAGATGCTCGTTAGATTTCTCAGATGCTTTGTCTAATTAATCCAATCAAACCAGCAAATTCACGGAAAGCATTCACAGTTCATTAACAATTAGAAATCAATAATGTAAATAAATATTAGCTGTAGCACCATTGATCTGGTCTAAAGGTTTTCTTCACTGTGCTGCTGTCAGTTGATTTGTCTCTGCTAATGCAACCAGCTCCATGAAAGCAGTTCGTTTTAAGTGGAAAAGTCTTCAGAGTGAATGTTGCGATCAATGAAACAAAAACTTCAATGTCGTAGGCTTGACTCACTGACTCGTGTCTTTGTGTTAATTCTGTGACTTGAGTTTAACTTTAGCCTGTGGAACAGATGAGCTGTCAGTGCTGAAAACCGCTGAGCTGCAGACTGACCTGGTTACAGGTTAGAGGTTGCAGGTTGAGGGTTATCTGTTATAGGCCAGAGGTTATTGGTTAGAGGTTGGAGAACAGAGGTTAGAGATTACTGGTGAGCTGTACTGAAGTACAGCTTGTTTCTGTTTGAAAAGTGAAGGTTTAATTATGAGATGTGTTAAACAGTGAACTGTCTGACTTCAGAGAACAGACCCACCCTCATGGTTCAGAGTCACAGTTCATCAGCTGTGATGAAGTCAGGCCTTCACTTCTAATATTGTCCACTGACCTGCCTGGAATTCCCTGGTGAAATATAAGCATGTGCCCAGTGGCCCATGTCATGAGCTCAGCTGTCTCCCAGCAGAGTCTGACCCCCACTGACCAAACTCTGCAGCTCCCGTTCAGCTGAGCAGAGTTTCCTTGTCACTCTGACAGTTTGACAGTGGAAATGAGTTTAAAGAGTCTCTGCCCCCAGACAACCACATGCACCAACCACTCTTTTTGTTCTATGTGAAATCATTGGACAGAAACTCATCACATTGATCACAGCAGGGTGGTTTCCAGGTGAACTGCCAACAAGTCTTCAGACGGAGCTCCTCCACTACAAACTGTCCAAACACCTCACCTCCATAAATCAGAGTGCAACCTCCTAATGATGGAGAATCTCTCTTGCTCTTGCTGTCGCTCTCTCTCTCGCTGTCCGTCTCTGTTGTGCTCACTTTCTATATTAGTCGTAGGTCAGGTTATAAATTATTTGTTGAATAATTAACAAATCAACTGATCATTGCAGTGATTGATTATTGGACACATGTGAAGTGTAGCCCCATACCACAGAGATGGGAAGTGGAGCCTTTGGTAGTGTCTCAGTGAACTGCAGAACATCATCCTCTCTGGAGGACTGACAATAACCGTCATCATCATTGTCTTCCTCCTCCTGCAGTGGTGGATCTCCTCTACTGGCGCGATGTGAAGACCACAGGCGTGGTGTTTGGCGCTGCCCTGCTGCTGCTGCTCTCGCTGACGGTTTGCAGCATTGTGAGCGTCTGCTCCTACATCGGCCTGGCTCTGCTGTCCGTCACCATCTGCTTCAGGATATACAAAGGCATCCTGCAGGCCATCCAGAAGTCAGATGAGGGACACCCGTTCAAGTGAGTCCCCCAAACACCTGTTACTGATGAGTATTAACTGTGTACCACCTTCATCTCCACAGACATCTTCAGTTCTTCACACATGGAGCAATGAACAACTGTCATACAGCACACACCATAAACACATGGTTACAGCATTTAACAGCTTCTCTAAACATCAGCAGCTGTGTCTGCCGTTCAGCCTCTGCTTAAGCCTGAAAACAGTGAGTGAAAAAGCAGCAGCAGAAAGACCAAGGAGAAAAAAAGCAATGTTCAATGTTTCATTGAGCCTGGACAATCACAACACAGCAGCACTGAACCTGGTTGTGTGTTTGGTTGTTGTGGTGTGTTTGTGTATGTGTCCTCCTGGCTGTCTCTTACAAACTGATCTCACAGCTCGTTAAAGGTCAATTATCTCAGACTAATGAGTGTCCTGATCCTGCACAGACCTTATCCTGTTAACTGAAGCTAACTGAATTGATTGAATATTTGGCGTGAATGTTAAATTTAATTTGTGTGATGCATTATCAGCAGTTTCTTTCTCTTAAACTCTCCTGTATATAAATAAAGTTTATTAAAATTAATCATCACCTGTCCCTCTCAGGCAGTACCTGGACCAGGAGGTGGCGCTGTCTGAGGACATGGTCCACAAGTACAGTGACATGGTTCTGGCAAAACTCAACAAGACCATGGGTGAACTGAGGCGCCTGTTCTTGGTCGAGGACCTGGTGGACTCCATCAAGGTAAGGAGGGCTGTGGCTGCCTGGACCCAGAGCATCTGACATGTTCTTTAACAACCACACATACAGGAATACTATAAGGGCTTAGTTTGTTTGTCAGGTGTAACATCACCACCTCCAACTGAGGGTCGGGGTTGTGTTGATGTGGATCAGACAGAATCGGGACTGGTCTCAAACTCCATCTGCTGCAGTGACATCAAACAAAATAGTAGAGAAAACAGCCGTATCTGTAAATAATTGATCCAGATGTCATGTTGGTGAAAGGCTTGCTGTCGTGAAACAACTGTAACATCAGCTTTGATCCACTAAATGTAAGGAGTCAAAATGGCTTAGTTTTCAGACTGTCAGTCATTGGTCACGTCAGTGACGTAAGGCAGGAAAAGGAGAAATGTAACTAATGAATCTAGCATCAGCATATCAATATCATTATTGATCGATGAGCTGATTTGTCATTAGACTCTGTTCTGGTCTGTCATTTTATTATTTTCTGCCTCTGAATTTGAGATTTTGCTTCTTTGCTTTGATATGAAAACAGTGATCATCGCCATGGTTATTTTTGATGTTGGTTAACTATTGTCTCTCCTGGTTTAACAATTAACAACAAAATGAATTAATGGTAATGGCAATGAATTAATTCATTGCAACTGCAGTTTTCTGAAATTGGACATGAAGGACTCATGTTTCTTCTCTGCAGTTTGCTGTGTTGATGTGGATCCTGACCTACGTTGGTGCCTTGTTCAACGGCCTCACTCTGCTGATTCTGGGTGAGTCAGTCGACATGAACCACTGAGTCTTGAACCTGTGGCTCTGAGCTGAGTGAAGCTGAAGAGGCGCAGCAGCTTCACACCTGAAACTCATGTCTCGACACATTAAACTGATGACATCACAATATTGTGATTCATAATTTAAGACGCTGTAACTAGACTAATGACCTGACCTCTAAGCCGTGACCAGCTTGTGCTAAAAATTTGGCTCTAATTCTTCCTCAGGCCTGATTGGAGCATTCAGCTGCCCCATCATCTATGAGAAACACCAGGTGAGTCTTTACCCATAGTGCACCTCACTGACCTTTTTATATGTGTTTGATACTCCCATCTGGATGAGCAGAGAGTGGCTTGGGGTCCCCTGACCTGATGTCAGACCTCAGATGTGATCCAGATGTGCAGTGTCAGCACCTGTTGCTATGGAAACATCTGGATCTGCTGATGACATCATCCAGATAGAAGGAAACAACAAATTGCATCATCTAAGAATCACTGCAACTCAGATCATGACTCACCACGTTTTTAATAAATGTTTGAAATGCAAGTTGGTGCTGAGCCATCCTTCATCCCTCCATCTTTCATTCCCGCATCCTTCATCCCTCCACCCTCCTCCCTCTGATCCTGTTGTTCTTTCTTTTCTCAGGCTCAGATTGATCACTACTTGTCTCTGGTCAACAACCAGGTCAAAGACATCATGGGGAAGTAAGTTCACACACATCACTGATGGGGTGTGTGTCCGTTGTTGGTCCAGCTATTGTGTGTGTGTGTGTGTGTCTGTGTCTGTTTGTTGTTGGGCCAGGAGATGTGCATCTCAGCCTTCTGTTTTTCTGTGGTTTGTCTGCAGGATCCAGGCAAAGGTTCCCGGGATGAAGCGTAAAGCCGAGTGAAGTCAGATTCAGTCTGAATTCAGGAAGTTCTGAGGAAGATGGGGGTGTGTGGGTGTGTGTGTGTGGGGGGGGGGGGGTTCCCCCTCCGACTTTATTTGTCAGAATAAACATTTGTTCCAGTTTAGAATTTTTTTTCCCCACTTCTCCCTTTTTTTTGTTTTTCAGATCAAGTTGATAAATGTTGAAACTCCCTGAAACACAAACACATTCTGACCTTAACCCCCCCTCCCCTCCCCCACCCAGGGCATTTTCATATGATTTTAGATTTTTGTGAAGCTGCAGTCAACTCTTTTCTTTTTCTTGGTGTTGAAGGACTGAGAGCAGCAACATCTTTCTTTTTTTCCTGTCGGTTTAGTGTTTGGTGATTTTACTGTCGTGTCCTTGTTGACCTGCTGCGTGGTTTTGCCTCAATGTGACGAACGACGGATCTATGAACGTCTTTGACTCCTGATGAGGCGTGGGGTGGGTGGGGTGGGTATTGCCATTAAAAACTTCATCGTTTCTGAGTAACTTTAGCTAGAAACATCTAGAAAACCTTCGCCAGACAAACAGGACACATACTTACATTAAAGTTATTTCCATGTCATTGCAGTCGTCTCGTTAATGAAACTCGTTTACATTCATCACATGGGAAAAATATACAAATAAAGTGGGATTAAAGGAAAAAAGCATCTTGTCTGTGGAGCTGAAACATTCAAGCATTTCTTTGTTATGCAAATATAACAGTGAATGATAAACTTCATATTTCACTCGTGATGATAAAGTGTTGTGGATGCATTGTGAGATGTAAACAATTATCAATAAAGCTTCTAGATGAAAAATGTCCTGCCTCCTCTTGTCATCCAATTAGCTAACTGCAGTTAGAAAATAAAAAATTAACACCTCTAGGTTGCCGCAGTAAGACCAAACAAGCCTGAAGGATAGGGTCTCATCTGCTCCTTTGTTCAAGTGGTATCCTCTTTTGAGGTTGGTTGATGTTTTTTTTTTTTATCCTTTTGGTGTTCCATACATCTTTATTCTGGGTTGGTGAAATTGGTCATGTGTTTTCCTGAGCTATATTCTTACAGTTGGTCTTTGAAGGTCCAGGAGTTCTTTGGGGTTGGTACCCGAGTTAGATGGTTAGAGTTGTGATCATGCTTGGGTTCCGTGATCTAGTGAATTGAGGTTAGGATTGCTTCTGCTTTGTTAATGGTTAGTTAGGTTTAGATGAGGTTGGGTGGCTAGTTAATGGATTGAAGTAAGTTAAGTCACAGTAGGGCTCTTTCTGGTTTTTCCTCTTTTTAGTTTTTGTTAAATTTTTAGACACATCATCAGTAGTGGACCTCAGGATTATTGAGTGTTTCAACCATTATCACTAGACACTCTCTACTGTGGGAGACCCCGCCAGAGTTAATCAGGTCCCAGGGGTGTGTCTTTTGGTCAATCAAGCTTCCTGGTAAGTTTTTTATATATATATTGTCACATAGAGGTAAGTAAATTAGATTTGTTAAATTGGTAAAATGATTTGGTTTGGTATACTATGATATTTTTATTCCTATATTATCCTATATTTATAATAATTGGGTAGTTTTTCCTTTATTAGGAGTTATTTTATAGGTAAGTGTTCTAGTTTAGAGGTAAGCTATTAGTTAGGTTTAGGGTTAGATGTTAGGTTTAGAATCGGGGAATGTGCGTGGGTCTTCCCCTGGTCAAAACCGCCCACCCATTCCTGGTTGCGCTGATGGGGGTGCTGACACTTCCTCCCATAGCACACTGTCGTCCATTCCTGGACCACATTGTCCAAAAAGCCCATACTGGGTCTATCAACTTATTTATTTATTTATTTAGCCTTTGTTATCTAATAATGTTGTTTAAAACCAAAATTAAATTATTTAAGTCAAATAATATAAAATAAAACTTGTTTTTAATCAAAAAATCTAATTGTTTTTAAATTCAATTATTTATAAATTAAATATTTGTATTTGTAACATTTTGACCTCTTTATATGTCTTCTTCAGGCCTTAAATACAATGTATTTTTAATAGAATTAACTTATAAATCCCTATATTATTTTATTTATTACCTTAAATTTTAAATCCCTTACTAATTAATATATTGTTTTTACATATTAAAATTAAAATTATTAAATTAGATTTAGGGATAGAAATAGAATTAGGATTAGAAATAAAATATGATTAGAAATTTAAATTGGGTTAGAATTAATTTATATTTAGTATTAGGTTAGGGTTAGGCACCAAATACTGGGTTAGGATTAGGGTTAAAATTAGGGGTAGGGTTAGAAATTATGATTGTGAATTATGATTAGGTTTAGGCACTTAAATAATAGGTTAGGGTTAGGGTTAGGGTTAAGGTTAGGGTTATTTTTGTAAATCAATTATACTTTATATTTGATCCAAATGGTTCTTTTGTATTTAATAAATATCTCCATTTCCTTTCCATTTTCTTCCTGTCTTTATCTGTCCATCCTGAGTTGCTCTGAATCCCTGACACTCGGACAAATTGCAAGCCTCGTAAAATAAAATATTTAACCAAAGGTGTATGTGTTTCCTTTTTATTTTTAATATTATACCTGTGTTGAATCATCCTTGTAGAGATTGAATTTTTTATTTCTCCTGTGTATTGTTTCCCACATTTGGAACAAAAAATGACATAAATACAAATTGAAGTTTGTAGTTTAAAAATTTGTGGGATTTTAAAAATTGCCTTATTAATGCTATTACTTATTACTATTTTAATGTCACAAAATTCCTTGATAAAAATTTAAAAAAAAAATCAATTGACTGATAATCAAATTTATATTTTAATCTGATAGAAGGATCATAAGTATCTAGTGTATTTATAAATTGCATAAACTCCTCCTTTGAATCTCTTCAAATTCCAAAGATATCGTCCAAATATCTAAGATAATGGAGAGGTCTCTTATTACATTTTCCTAGAGCTTTATCCTCCCAATCTGCCATGAAAAATATTACCATATGCAGGGGAAAATTTTTTACCCATTGCCGCACCTTTGTTTTTCCAAAAATATTCATTATTAAATTCATAATCATTTTTAGTTAGATTAATTTCCAATAATTGTAATAATTCCTTGTCTGGTCTTTTAGTGTTGGGATATTTTAGAAAAATATTTTTAACTGCCCTTAAACCTGATTCGGTATCAATATTTGTATATAAACTGTCTATATCAATTGTGAAGAAAAAATAATTTGGAGGAATTTTTAAATTTTTAATAATACTAATGAAATGGTAAGTATCTTTTATATATGATGGATGTTTGATGGAAAGAGGATTTAAAAAATAATCAATGTACTCAGTTGTCTGATAAGTTTCACTACCGCAATCAGAAACAAATGGTCTCCCTGGAGGTACCTTGTGTCACAAACAGCTCCTTCAGTTATGTCTGTTAATTTCTTGTTGTGTTATTTCCTGTTTTATTTTGAAAGATTCACCTCTTCTCTCATTTCAGATCACCTATTTCCTACCCTCTTGTGTTTCCCGCTTGTGTGATTACCTGCTCCTCCCAGACTTGATGCATACCTTGACAGCTTCTCCCCCATTGACCTGTCAGACTTAACTTCTGCTATTACCTCTTCTAAATCAGCCACATGTCTATCTGGTCCCAACTAGACTGCTCAAGGATGTCTTCCCCTTAGTTAACACCTCTATACTGAACCAGATCAATCTTTCCTTAGTCACAGGTAATGTGCCACAGGCCTTTAAGGTGGCTGTTATTAATCCCTTACTTAAAATGCCTTCTCTAGACCCAGGTGTGTTAGCAAATTATAGACTAGACCATGAAATTGGGATTAAAGGCTCTGCCCTAAAATGGTTTAAATCATACTTATCCAACAGGTTTCAGTTTGTTAATGTTAACAATGACTGTTCAGAGTGCAGCAGAGTTACGTATGGCATACCACAGGGTTCAGTTTTAGGGACAATTCTTTTCATTCTATACATAATCCCGCGATATAATCCGGAAACACTCGATCAACTTCCATTGCTACGCAGATGATACCCAGCTCTACTTATCGATAGAACCAGATGATAAAAGCCGCCTCATCAATCTGCAAGACTGCCTAAAAGACATCAAATCCTGGATGTCCTCTAACTTCCTGCTACTAAACTCAGACAAAACAGAGGTCATTGTGTGTGGACCTAAACATCTCAGGGACACTTTTTCTTCGCAGATTGCTAATCTAGATGGCATCACCCTGAACTCAAGTATGACCGCAAGGAACCTTGGAGTAATTTTTGACCAGGACCTTTCATTCAGCTCACACATAAAATATGTGACTAGCACTGCCTTTTTTCACCTGCGCAACATTGCCAAGATTAGTAATATCCTCTCTCAGAGTGTTGCTGAAAAACTAGTCCATGTATTTATCACCTCTAGGCTGGATTACTGTAACTCTCTGTTGTCAGGATGTCCGAATAACTCTCTAAAGAGTCTGAAGTTAGTCCAGAACGCTGCAGCACGGATATTGACAGGAGTTAGTAAAAGAGAACACATCTCTCCGACTTTAGCTTCTCTCCATTGGCTTCCTGTAAGATATTGAGTAGACTTCAAAATCCTTCTGCTGACTTATAAAGCCCTTAATGACAAAGCTCCATCCTATTTGAAAGACCTCATAGTCTCTTATTATCCTACCAGAGCACTTCGCTCCCAGAATGCAGGTCTGTTAGTGACTCCCAGTAGCTTTAAAAACAGACTGGGAGGTATAGCCTTAAGTTATCGGGCTCCTTTACTGTGGAACCAACTCTCTCCATGGGTCAGAGAGGCAGACACTCTCACTACATTTAAGACTAGGCTTAAAACCTTCCTCTATGACAGAGCTTTTAGTTCGGGCCGGTTCAGGTAGCTCTGAACCATTTTTATAGCTATGCTGCTATAGGCTTAGACTGCTGGGGGACACATCAAGTTACATTGAGCTCTCTCCTCTCCTCTCCCACACTTTGAATTATCATTTTCATTATCTGCTGCACCTTGTGGTTTGGCCTTGGTGTCTCACTCTCTCTCTATTTGTGTTTCCACAGATCCACTGAAGCTCCATCTCTCTCCACCAACTGCCCCCTGCATCACCCCCTTCCCCTTTTCCCCTGCTGTTAAACCAACCTGCCCTCCCTTCCCAGGAACCAGTCTACCACCCACTACTCCCATTAAGCTGGCCTGACTCTCCCTGCCTTCCCTCCCACCAGAAACTGCCTTCGTCAGCTCCTGCACACCATTTCCATGCTTTGCATATTCTGTATTGTAACCTGTTTTCTTGTCTGTATACAACATCTATTGCCCGTATGGCCGTCCTGGGTGAGGGATCCCTCCTCTGTTGTTCACCATGAGGTTTCTCTTTTTTTTCCCTGTTAAAAGGGTTTTTTGTTTTGGGTTTTTCCTCAGTTGATGTGAGGGTCTAAGGGCAGAGGATTTTGTTATGATGCTATGTAAAACCCTTAGAGACAAACTGTTTGTAAAAATGGGCTATACAAATAAAATTGCCTTGCCTTGCATTGCCTAATGTGTTTCACCTGTGTCTCATTGTCTCCCCTCCCTTTGAGTATATAGTCCATGTGTGTATTCCCCTCAGTGCCAGTCCGTCTTTGTACTTCCAGTCAAGAGTTCCAGCATTCTTTCTCCATGTAGCCCTAGTGTGTTCCGACCAGTTTTTGTGATTTCTTGACCTAGCCTTTTGCCTATCGATTTTGTACCTCTGCCTGATCTTTTGGACTGCCCTTTTGTGTACTGAAACCAGATGAAGTAAACCGTTGAACCTTCTGCCTGCATGTTGAGTCATGCTTTTGAGTCCACCATTTGTGCTAGCCCTGATACCTTGAAAGGTATTGTCCACTTTTCACGTTCTTTATAGATTTTAGGTAAGATATAAAATCTTTGTGCCCTGGGTTAGGGTTAGGGGTTAGGGTTAGGGGGTTAGGGGTTAGGGTTAGGGTAGGGTTAGGGTTAGGGTTAGGGGTTAGGGTTAGGATTGGAGAAATGTCCCCGTCCCCTGGGGGGACCGGGCGGTGTGCGGGCCCTCCCCTAGTAGAAACCGCCCAGCCACTCCTGGTCGCGCTGACGGGGGCGCTGGCGGGGGCGCTGGCTCCTCCTCCCATAGCGCACCGTCGTCCATTCCTTGTCCTCATTGTCCAGGAAACCCATATTGGGTCCTTTCTTCTCTTTTTTAAAAAAAAAATAAGATCCACGAAACAAAATCAAATGAATGAAAAAGTTTTTTTTA
>JANJOY010001440.1:0-12604 GCA_038496675.1 Rachycentron canadum
CTCTCCTCTCCTCTCCTCTCCTCTCCTCTCCTCCTTATCTACTGCACCTTGTAGTTTGGCCTTGGTGTCTCTCTCTCTCTCTATTTGTGTTTCCACAGATCCATTGAACCTCCATCTCTCTCCACCAACCGCCCCCTGCATCACCCCCTTCCCCTTTTACCCCTGCTGTTAAACCGACCTGCCCTTCCCTCCCAGGAACCAGTCTACCACCCATTACTCCCATTAAGCTGCCTGACTCTAACTGCCTTCCCTCCCACCAGAAACTGCCTTCATTAGCTCCATATTCTGTATTGTTACCTGTTTTCTTGTCTGTATACAACATCTATTGCCCGTCTGCCCGTCCTGGGTGAGGGATCCCTCCTCTGTTTCTCACCATGAGGTTTCTCTTTTTTTCCTTGTTAAAAGGGTTTTTTGTTTTGAGTTTTTCCTCAGTCGATGTGAGGGTCTAAGGGCAGAGGATGTTGTTATGATACTATGTAAAGCCTTTGAGACAAACTGACAAAAAATGGGCTGTACAAATAAAATTGCCTTGCCTTGCCTTGTATGTCGGCTGGGTGATAGACTGGCGACACGTCCGGGATGCCCTTACACAGTGTCAGCTGTAAGAATATAGATAATGGATGGATGTTAATATAGTTGATTTTTCCAACAAAACATACAGTTTTGCGCCTGCTTGGAATGAAACAATCTTGGAACAATCGGCACCTTTCTAAACTCTGCATCTGGGGGACACACGTTTAACACTGTGACTTTTGAAGTTGAAAGCTTTGAGCATGTTCAGCAATGTGTCCCCTGGAAACACTTTGGTTGTCATCTGTCATTTTGTGTATTCACAGCACGTCTTCTGAAATTGATGAATTTACTGTTTGTATGTCAAGTTACAGGTTACTAAGCACCCAGGACACTTTACTTTGAAATCGGACTGATGAAAACATATGGCCTTTGCTTTTACTTTGAAATCAGACTTTCTGTAGAAAGTCTGGAATTCAGTGTAAAACATGATGCTATGACATGTGAATTACATGGATCAGGATGTGAATGATTAGTTGTTCATTTGGTCTGGTCTTTTAACGTGTGTTTTCTCACTCATGCTGTCTCTGACCTGTCTTTGTTATATTCATGATGTGATCTTGTCTGAAGATGAGCCGATCATAAGCAGCTGGCTATTGTGAAGATCTGGTCTATGAGTGAATTATCACTTCAGTGAACTCAGTGACCTCCAGAATAAAACACAGATCGTGGAAAGAGTTATTGTCCTACTATCATCAATAGTCACAGAAATTAAATTAGACAAAAAACAAAATAATAATGAATAAAAATAAAGTCTAAATAATGATAAAGGTCAAATTGGTGATTATACAAAGATATAGACATAACAGTTACCGACAGATAGTAATTCATTAATTATGAGCAAAACAATTACATGGAAATCAGCCTATAGAAATGTTTTTTTCAGATGTTTCACTAAACCTCTATATGTAGGACAGCTGCAGTGAAGAATTCTGATTCTGACCTCCAGTTTGAAGATAAAACATGTGAGGCGTTATTATTTTTAGACGAGCTGCGACCACGACTCTGGATGAAATTAGTTTATGGCTCCGTGAATGTGCAACACCCCCCCACCACACACACATCCAGAGCCAGCCCTGCACCGCTGGCCTTATCCTGAATGTGGCTCTGATCAGATCTGATCAGTTTCCGCTCAGCTTGTTCTCCAGCAGCGCGAACACAAAGAAGCAGCAGCATAAATTTCCTCGTCGTGTTTTTTTCTGTAATTTCATGCAACAGAGCAGCTGTAGGGCCATTTCCTCTAACGTCCGTCCGTCTGACTGCCTGATCATGCTTCCAGAGCAGGTCACAAGATCAACATCATTGGTTCATCCATAATGAAGCTCAAGCTAACCTGCCCTGCCATCACAAAATAACACTTAGAAATAAGATGGTTGTCATGCATTATATTGCTCTATTAAGAGCTGATATCCATCTTTTTAAAGTGTTTAGTGGCTAAAGGCCACAGTGCCTGACAGAAAACTTATGGAAATCCTTGTCTGAGCACCAAATCCATAAATATAGATTTATTCTATTTAAATCTGCCCAGATTTATTGTTAAACAATATCATTACAAAATACTATATACATTAAATGTAATTTAATTCTATTGTGAAAAACACTCAATTATTTACTAATGGATTATAATTTTTTTTTATTATCATGGCTCAACTTTCTCTGCTTGTCCTTTCTTGTTATCTCATTTCAATATTTGAATCCTGTTTTTTTGTGGTTAGGAAAGGAGGATTTATCACAGCTACATGTGTTATGAATAAATGTTGTTTTTTTCTTTAAAAAAAAAAGAATTCAGGTGAATTCTCTTTTACATCTTCCCTTGATCTCATTACGTTTTCCACTGAGGTCAAAGACAAGGAGACCAGTGGAATAACAAGGTCACCCAAGTGTCCTGGCAAAATAAGCCGAGATGGACACTCAATAATGGACAGTAAAGATCCATTAGGTTGGGCAGAGATTTTATCTTATCTATAAACAAAACAAAGAGGTGAAAGCAGCCACTCTCAGATAATAGAAATAGTCAAAAGAAATGGCTCTGTGGCTGCTGAAGACTGTCACAATATCTCCACACAACCCTCAATTACAACAGGTAACCTGGAATAAATGAATGGGATCAAATGATGTTGTGTGTGAGAGATGAGGCATCTGTCATAATAAGTTACATTGCCCAGCATGTCCAAGGAGTGTCAGCCGTTTCAAAGAGCACACTGTCATATCGTAACACACAAGTTAAACCAGTGGTAAAACACAGTTCAGTGCTCATGGTGAGAGAGAGAGAGAGAGTGGTGAGCAGCATGCTCTCTCACTCTTGTGAGGGGTAAGCTCTTTAACACACAGCTGAGTACGCTTTCATGTCTTTTCACAGTCACGCACAGCTGAATGAATGACAGGTCTGGCTGCAGATATATCTGTCATATATCTGAGTGTCAGGAACTATTTACAAACAGGATGTGTGAACTGCATGAGCAGAGGCCTGCATGCTGCATGCTAGTCACAGTTTTCTTCACAGGCCACAATATTTGGGCCATTATAGTTAAAACATATAAAGAAATAATGGTTCCAGGGGAGGGGTTGATAAAGAGAAAAGAGCTTAAAGTTAAAGTTGCAAATTTACAAGAAGTAACTCAGATATCCTCTGAAATTAAAATGTATACATTTATTAGTAAAACCCCTGAAAAATAGTTTTTCTGGGGCCAATGACATTTCATCCCTAATATGTACTGTCCTATACTGCTAATGTTTCACTGTTAATATTATTCTACATGTTGCTACTCAATTTGTGAACACTGTTTTTTCACAAACAACCTTTAAAGGTTCTGTAAACGATCATCACTGCCATGACACCTTTTCACTCCCTCCAGGAAATAGACAACAACACAATTTGTTGTTACTGATGGATTTGTGTATCTTTGGCACTCCTCACTGCACCATCATCACCAACGCAACCACCACCACCACACAACTGATTAGACTCATGGTACAAAATAAACAAATCCATACAACAAACTACAGAAACATACATATGAGCATTCAAAACAACAAATAAACATATACATAAACATAACTCACTGGCTGCACATGACCAAGAGGGAATGAATGGACCAAAAATAAATCTCAGTACAACTGAGTACAACAAAATAACCAATGTGTTTTTCTGAAGGAATCTGCTTCAATTCAAAGTGTCCCTGTGTAAAAAACATACACAAACTTAGTTCCTATGTCCCGCATAAAGCCAAACAACACAAAATTCTTGAAACTAAAAGTAATGTGTGCAAGCAAAGCATGTCAAACATATCAAATGATAAGAGAAATATTTTTTGTTAGTTAAACCTATAATGGCCTGAAATACCACTGTTCTGTATGATAGGGTGACCATATATGCACTATAAGACATAGTGTCTCTGTTTGTTGTGAATATTTCAGAACATGTTGTCAAATGAATTAAGATGTTTTGTGAATTTGTGTTTTTTCTATTTGCATGTTTCCTTAAGTTGAACCACAATGAGCTCTCAGGGCCACTGTACATTTACCTTATATATGATATTTTCTGTGCTAACAGTGTCTCTTTTTGTTCACCAGCCTGTCTGTCGTCTGTTGGTCGGGCTGCCGTGGTCGGTGATGGTGAAAGCTGCTCCCCTCTCACCGCTGCCTGAGGGGAAGAAGCGTGCTGTAAGTATTTTGGTGGTGGTGGAGCACCATGCCATGATGCTTCTCTCTTTGAATTGGTTCGGTGTTCAACTTGTCTGATTGACATGACATGACATGTTCTATTTCTGACTATTTAATAATTGTCTCTTGCAGCAGCTGGAAATGACTCTACTGCAGCTCCTGGTTCAGGTTTAGAGGAGACATCGACAGATCATGCTGCTGGTTACTGTGTGTTGCCAAAGTTGCCAAAATTAGTAATATCTCTTTATCACAATTTGACCTTGTGTATAATTCAACTATAATGATAAAGATTGCGGCCCCAGATGTTTGGGGCCCACCCTGGATCGGTTTTGATATTTTAACTCGGTGCTTCTTTAAAGCTCAGAGTGAACTGCTCAGTAGTTGCCATCTTCATTGTGCCTAACTCCCAGCTAATCCAAAAATGGGAAAATGGAGGGGCGCGTGTGGAGCTGAGACTTCAGTGCGTACCATTTTGTGGCAAGGACACACTAACCACTTGTACAATCCTCATGAATTACTAAATTAGCTTTAGAGACCTAAACTGTTTTTTGTATCGGCCTGTACACATGTCTATTTCTGCTGTAAAGTTGGACATTTCAACATTGTTGGAGGCAGACTCTAGTGGTCTGTAGAGGAACTGCAGGTTTGGTGACTTCACTGTTGCCCAGTCTCAGCTGAGACTGCAACCCTGAAAGGGTGATAGAAATCAGTAGCGTTATAATGATGTTCTGGTGTGATATGTGCAATGTAAGCAGGTTTGAGTGATGTTCACCATGCCGTGCCATGAATGTTGATGGAGATAATATTTGATATTACATGAATATTTTTCGGCTGCAAAATTCAAAAATGACTGGGGACATTTACCACAGCTTCATCATCAGATATGAGACCGATCACCAATGTGATATGGATATCAACCACTGTCACACTCCCAGATACTGTTCTGTGCACTTGTGTCATGCGCATCCACGTTTTGAGAATAATTAGATATATCCAAGTCTTTATCGGGGGTCAAACCCCTCTAATGCCACCTTTGTTTCCACACTCATACTTGGAGTCTCCACAAATCAATAAACAACACAAGTGTGTTGTTTATTGATTTAATGAATGAAAAAGCTCCTTTACTGTTATTGTGCTTTTGGACATATACACCTGCTGCAGAGGAAGGATGGTGGGGCGGTTTACTTGAGCCAGTATTACGTTTGTAGGAGGTGGGTATAGAAGGGCCGTTGGTGCAGTCTCTGACTTCATGTTGGGCTAAGTTTAAAGAAGTCAACAGTGAAAAACTGAATCAATAAATATTCTCCCTTATTTCTTTCTTTCATTCTTTTTTTTTGTCTTTTGACAATTTCACATTCCTTTTCTCAGCTAAATTTCTTTCCTCCCTTTTTCCCCATCTCCTCTCTTATTCTATCATCCCTTCCTCTATGTCCTCCATTCCCCCCTTCCTCTTCCAAACATGTTCCACTGTTCTTCCTTGTTCCTGTTCAGGGGGTCCTGGTGGTAAAAGGCCCTTGGTTGTCAGAGGCCCCTGGTTGTCAGAGCCCTCAGGGTGCTGGTTTCATTGTTCTAGTTAGTAATCCATCTCTGTCTCTGCTCGTGGCCTCCGGGCAGCTGCTGGTCTTAATCCACGGCTCCTCTGCGATATTGTTGGTGGTTCTATTCCTCCACTCTCTCTGTGTTTCCCCCTCACAAGGGTTTCCAGCCGGTGTTTGGTTCAGCTGCGTATATTTATTTAGTGTCTGCAGATTGATCACACTGGTTTGTATTTAACCTACTTAGGCAGAGAGCGAGCATGCTAAGCTGAGCCCCCTGCAGGATTTAACATTTCCAACTGTCAGGATGAATTAACCGGCACTAATACCACTTTCATCCCTCGCTGGGTTCCTTCAGTGGAGTGACTCACGGCTCTGTAACGCCGAGCAGGAGGATGTTGGAGCATTTCTGAGTGAATCATCCATGTTGATTAGACTCTGATCTACTCCCAGGGGCTTCAGAAGAAAAAAAAGCATTAGGGTTTAATTTATAAAACAATCATTTAGGAAAAGACATTCATTAACCTTAGGATTAGTACTAAATGTGTTTGAAATTACAAGGTTCAGGATGTAGAAGTACGAATGACTTTGTCAAATACTCACTTGATCGTTAAGACACGTTCTAGTTGTTAAGCTTGTTTCTTCTGAGACGACATCCAGAAATGTTTTCTGAAAGATGATGGTTTGTGTCCACAGTCTTACCATATCCTGCAGTTCATTATGTCAATATTTAGATATTAGCTTGAACATTAGGGAACCACTTTTCTTCTGTTGGTCCATCACTTTGGTCCAGATTAAAGTGTCTCCATGAGACATGTTGACCACTGTTGGATGACTTGTCATGAAATTTGATAAACATTCACGTTCCTCACAGTTTGACCTGCTCTTCTGACTTTTAATCTGGTACCATCATCATAATTTTATAATAAATACATTTTTTTCCACCTTTGGTTTTTGGCATATGTTTAGTTACATGTCAATGTAATATATGAAATTGTTATTGACATGTATGTCTAGCCAATACAAACACGTATATTCATATCTATATATATGCTTATATATTTTATAAATACACCATATATAAATCCTAAATGCTGTCAATTTATGTTGATGTCTTATATATTGGATTCAAATTTTTCATAACTGATCATTTTCTCACAGAAACATAATAGCATATCATTATATAAATATACTTAATATATATAGGTACATTTACACATTTTACTATGGATATCACTCTTGATATATGGACATTTATGTCATCTATTACATTTCTGTATGGATAATTAGCTGATCTAAATGATAAACTAACCTGGTGAGCGTGGGAAACATGACTCTAGCTAAACTTCAACATGTTAGCATTGTCTTCATGTGAATGTTTTAGCATCATGATGTTCGTATTTAGCTCAAAGCACCTCTGTGCCAAAACCTCACAGAGCTGCTGTGTGGACATGACAGACAAAAGTGACTTGATCAGAGTTTCTGTTGTGAACAGACAATATTTCATATGCTTTATTCTGAGATAGGAAGATGGATCAGTTTAATCCTATTTTAGCACAAACTAATCTTGCTCCATCTAAAGATTGATTTGTGATGAGGGCTTGTTTGAGTTTCTTTTCGCATCGTTCAAATCTCGGTACCATCTTGTTCTTCCTGTTATTCGGAGCTGTGTTGTGTCTTGAATTGGTTTTCTGGTTTGTGGCGGATTAAAGTTTAAAAAAGTGTTCCCCCACAGGGACAGAGACCTGCAGCGGAGGAACACATTAAGATTAAAACATAAAATTAACATTAAAACTAGTTTAATTGCATAGAGCCCCTTCCTCCTCCCCCTCCTCCACACGCTGCCACCACCACCACCACCACCTTGTATTCAACAAACTGTTAAATTTAAATAAGCTGCTCTCTCTTCCAAATCCAAGAAAAAAACACCTCCATGAATTATAGATGAGTGTGAAGAGGATTAATTATAGCGCAGTAAAACCTGTAGCTAATGTGCTGCGTTCAGACCGACACTAATGCTAATGATAGAGACAGAAACTTCACATCGCCACACAGGAGAGGCTTTTCATATTCTCACTTTTCAGTTTTCTTGACAGGGATTGGATTTCTGTTTTTAATCTCTCCTGGACTGACCTTCCGTTCCTCCATCAGCAACACAGACAAACATTTTATATTTTTATTACAGACTCTTTACCAGTCTCCACTTCCCTTCCAGATATGTGCCATGGAGTTTTCTTATTAATTATGATAAAACACTAATGGCTAGTTCACATGTTTTATGCTGAACCTTTTCCTATGATGTGAAACTGCATCATTTCTATTAATCATCTGCGCAGCTTTGAATCTTAACTCTAAATATCAAAGTGGTCACTCAGCACTGAGTTATCACGATTAAAAGAGCATTGCAAATAAAAAGCTATTTGTAGGAAGAAATTTGGGGAACAATCGAGCATTAACTTGTTTAATTCTTCTTGTTACCTTTGGATGCAGTCAGACTGGTTGTCTCCAGTCTTTGTGCTTAGATACATTAGCCAGCTGTTTTCTCTTGCCTCATATTTAGTAAAACCTTCGATCACAGTCCTTTGACTCAAGCCCAGGTCATAGGTGTCCACCGAGGCTGCCCAAGAGTTGCTGCTTAGCCTGGGTCTCAGGACGAATAAATGGAAAGGGCTGTTAGGATGGGCAGACTCTCCCCACCACAACCACACGCAAATGTGAATTTTACATTTAGCAAAATGTGAAACTCTTCTTTAAATAACCAATCCTGAATATTGTAAATACAGGGATAAGGTGATATTTAGTCGCTTTCATTTATTATTAGTCTGTATTAATGGCACGCTGAGCAGGAAGGAGAGTTTTCATCTTGTTTTTTCCACCGACATGTTGTGAAATACAGCAACATTAAAATGACATCATCAGGGAAAGCGTGGCATTTCACTGCTGTTTCTCTCCGAAGTGACATTTCTCTTTCTGCTCTCAACTCATCTTTCCACACACTACTGGTGTCCAGTTATTTCTTTAGGATTTTATAATAAAAAATAGAGTATTTCTTTTTTTTTGTAGCTGTTGTGAACTCTCTCTCTCCCTCAGTCTCTCCTGTACTTCCTGTCTCTCCACTTTCCTTATAAAATAAAGGCATAAACACTGTCCAAGAATGAACACAACAACTAACTAATTTCCTCATTTCCATTCAAGTTTGCTTGTTTAGATGCGGACAAGAAATTGATAGTGTGATGACACCAAGGCCCCTCACTTCATCAGCCTAACATATAAACAGTGAAGAAAATGACCTATCCTGTCACAAGGTCACAAAGGTTCTTGGGAAAATTTCTTTTTCGGATATTTGTACATAACACTGTCAGGTCACATACCTTAGCTATATGTGTGTTTATGCGTCTTATTGTATGTATATGTTTAAATGTGGTTTTGTGAATGTGGGCTGTGTGTGTGTGTGTGTGTGTGTGTGTGTGTGTCTGCAGGCGTCGACCAGTGTAGCCACGAGGAAACGGCAGCTGTCTAAACGCATCAACAAACACTGTTGTGAAGAATCCGTGTGCAAACACACACATGCACACACGCACACACGCACACACACACACACACACACACACACACACACACACACACACACACACACACACACACAGCCTATATTCACAAATTCAAATACATAATACAAACAGTGTGTATTAATCACTCTTACTGGTTTAATGAGACTTGAATAAATTATAATATCTACTTTTATCTCTTTATTCCTGTTTTGGATCAATACCATGCCTCCATTTTATTGTTTAGTTTTAAATTATTACATTTTATCTTTTTTCCTGTTTTTTTGTTTGGTATGTGAAGCTGGGATTTTACAGTGTATCTGCTTTATATCTGGTTGTGGACACCAGGTCAATTTTGTGGAACTTAATGAGCCACGTTTCAAAAAAAGAATATTAAAGTTTGTTATGCAGTTTAAGTGTCTAAACATTTGTAAAAACCTATTCATATAAACTTCTGCAACATCATCACATTGCAAGAGTGGAGGTTTGGTTTCCAGAGCAGGGACATGATACAAAACCAAAAAGATACAAACTGAAACACAACAATTGCAATTGACACTTTTCTGTATTTACAATACTGTATTCATTTTACATCAAACTTACACTTTCAGTCCCATATTGTGTAATGTCAGACCTCCATGTGGTCTTTGATTATAAAGCAGCTCTAGTTTCTATATTAATTCAGTAAAAGTATCGAAGGTCTCAGTCCAGAGAAATGCTCACAGCCTGTTTTCAGAAACTGAGCCTTAAAACCAGCCGTTAGGACGGCTGGAACTTTGTGATGTCACAACAAAGCAGTGAATGCCACACCCCCAAGCACAGCCCACCTAGACACAAACAGAAAGGAGTATCTGATCCTGACCACAAATATATCTTTTTGTGGCTATCAACACTTCAAACCAATGAATAGTACAAAATATAGAACAATTAACACTTTATTATGATGTTATTTATCATACTTTTCTTAATAATGTTTACAAATAATTTTATATGTTACTGTCACTGGTGTTTACCCAAATACAATATCCACCAGTGGCAGCAACATTTTAAACCCAATATTAATGTTTTCTCTTTAGCAGAAGGAAACTAGGAAACTAGCTTTTTTCTCCCTGTGAACTTTATTTATTAAAGTGTCCACATGGAATTATGTACACTTCCATAAATTATTACGAGGTTCAAACCAGTCAAATATATTGGACACTGTGTCCTGTGCCTCAGCTGCCAGGCTTCTATGGATCTTGCAAAACAAAAGTTCCTTCTTTAAAAAGCCATCAGACAACCAAACTCTTTAACCAAAACAAATATTTCCTTAAATCACAATCAATATAGCAGAAAGAAACAACTCTTCTCACTGAGATAAAGAGATTTTCCACATCAGACATCAGCTGATCAGACTGCAGCTAGGTCCCCTTCACATCTTTAAATGATAACACACTTTATAGCTCCTTAATATTTCCACAGGACCCATGAGGACAGTTAGTAAGCCTGAAGGCAGAGTATGTCTCTACTAACTGGACTCTTCCTCCAACATGTACGTT
This sequence comes from Rachycentron canadum, assembly GCA_038496675.1. Taxonomy (NCBI): domain Eukaryota; kingdom Metazoa; phylum Chordata; class Actinopteri; order Carangiformes; family Rachycentridae; genus Rachycentron; species Rachycentron canadum. Next base: position 10,855 of record JANJOY010001440.1, read on the forward strand.
TTGGAAGCAGGCAGTCTGATGTGAGCTGGAGCCCGGAGGCCGGAGCTAAAATGAGACTGGAACTCAGAACTGTTTAATCCAGAATGACGTCCTGGCACCCAAATCTGCTCCTCAGACTGAAGAACGAACTGCTATTGTTATTTGGAGAGAAAACACCAAACGCCTGCAGGAAGTGATGCTTATGGACAGAGTGAGGACAAGGAGGAGGAAGAGGAGGGTGGTCATTGCTGTGACCTCCAGACCTCTTGTCTCAGCATGAGGCTGGGACACCCCAGGTCAGATATTCTTCAGCAGAGGAGATGCCCTTAACACCATACTGTAAAACAATGTACATCCAGACAAATCTCATTTAAGCAGCACTGGTAGCTTCAGTGTTTATCTTCACTCTGCAGCTGATGAAGATGATGATGAAGCTTTCCACGTGATTTTTGGAACCTGACTGTGATTTCTTGGTGAAATGGACATCTCTAAGATTATTCATGAAGCAAAATGAAGCCAGGTTTAAAGGCCCAATATTCTATAAAGTGATATATTCAAATGATATTAATACAGTGAAAGTAAAGTGTTTACCTGAGATCTACTATATTTTTATTAGATCACTTAGAAAGCCAATCAGAAGACATGGTAAGATTCTTTTTTCTGGCTCTTCAGAGATAAGCCTGAGTGAGGAGATGAGGAACTTCAATGAGATGGTTTTGGTACTTAAAACCACAAATCGAACTTTTTATGAACATCACCACTTCAAAGAAACCACGGAAATGTGATGTTAAGAGACAGAGGCACAGGAGTTTCACACAGAGCTACAGGTGGGAGATCTGAACTATATATATATACATATATATACATACATACATACACATATATATGTATGTGTGTATATATATATATATACACACATACATACACATATATATGTATGTATATATGTATATATATGGATTCATATCTGTATTCATCCAGATTGCTTTTGGATGGTTCTCCACTTGCTGCTATTCTTTACCCAAAATGCTGTGCTGTATTTGTAAATTGTGTCACAACCAATGACACTTTTTGCTTGGTTCATATTAAGTATTCGTTGAGACAGCTTGTTTTTCTGTATTTTTGAATTGCTACAAGTGAGTGTTTTAATTTGAAAGTCCCTGCTCTGGCTCACCTGGCCTTATAACAGGCAGGTCTCTTGTCCCACTGATGGACTGTCCACTGTCTTTTGTATTTTTTTTTTGCTGTCCCTGTCCACAGTAGCACCTCATTCAGCCCCTGGGTTAGGATTAGTTAGATGATAATTAGGTTCACCCCTACACACAGCTAATATCTTGAGACGTGCAGGCAGAGCTACAGGTGAATGTAAAAACTGCTACAGCCTGAGTTTTATTGAGGCCACTAATGTTGCAGGCACTACAGAGTCAGCTGGCATATCAAACGCAGAGAACCTGTTATTGATGCTAACAGATGTGAGGATGTATTTATAGGAACAGACGATTCAGCAGAAAAACGGATGAAGAGCACAACAGCAACTTGTCTCAGATCCAAGTCAGGTATGAGGACTAGGATGATTTTGGAATACATCTGAAAAGTGCAGGTTACTCATGTGCAAATCTCAGCACAGAGATGATTGTATTCACATGAGCCTTTTTCTTTCCTTTCTTTCTTTAAACAGACAATATTAACTCTTGCTAACAAAGATTAGAATTATATATATATATATATATATATATATATATATATATATATATATATATATATATATATA
>JANJOY010001469.1:0-10908 GCA_038496675.1 Rachycentron canadum
CTTGTAGTTTGGCCTTGGTGTCTCGCTCTCTCTCTATTTGTGTTTCCACAGACCCACTGAAGCTCCATCTCTCTCCACCAAGCGCCCCCTGCATCAACCCTTCCCCTTTTACCCCTGCTGTTAAACCGACCTGCCCTTCCCTCCCAGGAACCAGTCTACCACCCATTACTCCCATTAAGCTGCCTGACTCTCCCTGCCTTCCCTCCCACCAAAAACTGCCTTCATTAGCTCCTGCACACCATTTCCATGCTGTGCATATTCTGTATTGTAACCTGTTTTCTTGTCTGTATACAACATCTATTGCACGTCTGACCGTCCTGGGTGAGGGATCCCTCCTTTGTTGCTCACCATGAGGTTTCTCTTTTTTTCCCTGTTAAAAGGTTTTTTTGTTTTAAGTTTTTCCTCAGTAGATGTGAGGGTCTAAGGGCAGAGGATGTTGTTATGATGCTATGTAAAGCCCTTTGAGCCTTTATAAAAAGCCTTTGAGTGTTTATAAAAATGGGCTTTACAAAAAAAAATCGCCTTGCCTTGCCTGTATAACCTGCATGATCTGTAGACATACAACAAATGTAGACCTGTCTGACTTGCATGACCTGTAAACCTGCCATCCTTCATTTCTGCATGACCTGTAGACTTGTGTGACCCGTAGACCTGTCTGACTTGTAAACCTGTAGATCTGTATGACCTGTATGACCTGTATGACCTGTAGNGGTCATACAGGTCATACAGGTCATACAGGTCATACAGATCTACAGGCAGACAGGTTAAAAGGTCATACAGGTCATATAAGTCTGTAGCTCCTACAAGTCATACAGGTCTACATATATCATACAGGTCTACAGGTCACACAGGTCTACAGGTCAGATACAACTGCAGGTCATACAATTCATACATGTCTACAATTGACATACAAGTCAACAGGACATACAGGTCTACAGGTCATCTACAAATAACATACAGGTCATACAAGTCTACAGATACAGAAGTCTACAGGTCATACATTTCTAGATCATACAAGTCATTTCGATATACAGGTCTACAGGTCATACATGTCGGTCATATAAGACTATAGGTCATACAAGTCATATGGGTCAACAAATATCATACAAGTCTACAAGTCATACAGATTAACAGGTCATGATATAGTTCTAAAGGTCATATAGATCTACAGCTTTGAAGGGCTACAGGCCATAAAGGTCTACAGATATAAGTTCATAAAAGTCTACAGTTTTGAAGGTCATAAAGATCTATAGGTCATACATATTTATAGGTCAACAGCTTTACAGACTTGTAGACTTGTAAACCCGTCGACTTTTGGATCTCTATGACCTGTAGACATGTAAACCTGTCGACCTGTAGACCTGTATTACCTGTAGATATGTTAACCTGTCGACATGTAGCCCTATAAACCCGTCTGACCTGCAGATCTGTATAGCCTATATGACCTGTTAACCTGACGATCTGTAGATCTGTATGACCTGTATGACCTGTATGACCTGTATGACCTGTAGACATGTTAACCTGTCGACATCTCGACCTGTAATCCCTTTAGACATGTTAACCTGTCAACATGTAGACCTGTATGACCTGCAGACCCCTAGACCAAAACGATATATCTGTAGACCTTTGTGTACGTGTATTAACTGTTGACCTGTAGACCTGTAAACCTGTCAACCTGTAGATGTTTATGACTAGTAGACCTGTATGACCTGCAGACCTGTAGACCTATATAACTTGTATGAAGTGTTGACCTGTACACATCTAAACCTGTCGACCTGTAAAACTATATGACCTTTAGACTTATATGATCTGTATGACCTGTAGACCTGTAAAAATGTCGAGGCGTATATGTGAATGAAATGGAGACCTGTATGACCTGCAAACCTGTAGACAAATCTGACCTATATAACCTGTTGACTGGTATGACTTGTAGACCTGTATAATCTGTAAACCTGTATGATATCTGGAGACCTGTATGACCTGCTGGCCTGTTGACCAATCGACCTGTAGATCTGTGTGACATGTAGACCTGTATGACCTATTTGACCCTTTGACCTGTAAAACTGTAAACCTGGCCACCTGTAGATCTCTGTGACCTGTAGACCTGCATGACCTGTATGACCTGAGAACCTATATGACCTGTATTACCTGTTAACGTGTCTATCTGAAGATCTGTATGACCTGTTAACCTGTCGACCTGTAGATATGTTTGACCTGTTGACCTGTATTACCTGCAAACATATATGACCTGTATAACCTGTTAACGTGTCTATCTGAAGATCTGTATGACCTGTTAACCTGTCGACCTGTAGATATGTTTGACCTGTATTACCTGCAAACATATATGACCTGTATAACCTGTTAACATGTCTATCTGAAGATCTGTATGACCTGTTAACCGGTCGACCTGTAGAACCTTATGACCTGTATTACTTGTAGACCTGTAAACCTGTAAACCTTTAGACTTGTAGACCAATATGAGCTGTAGACATTTATGACCTGCAGACCTGTAGACCTATATGATATAATATCTGTATGACCTGTAAACCTGTATGAGCTGCAGACTTGTAGATTTATATAATATGATATCTGTAGATCTGCATGACCTATGGACCTATATAACTTGTGTGGCCTGTTGACTTGTATGACCTGTAGACCTGTAGATTTGTATGACTTGTAGACTTGTAAAACTTTCGACGTTTATATATATATATATATGAAATGTAGATCCGTATGACCTCCAGACCTGTAGACATGTCTGACTTGTCCAACCTGTAGACCTGAATGATCTGTAGACAAGCAAGAAATGTAGACCTTTCTGACTTGTATGACCTGTAAACCTGTCGTCCTTTAGTTCTGCATGACTTGTACGACCTGTTGACCTGTAGACTTGTAAACCTGTCGAATTTTTGATCTCTATGACCTGTATGACCTTTAGGTATGTAAACCTGTCAACCTGTAGATATGTATGACCTGTATGACCTGTATGACCTGTATGACCTATAAACCTGTCGACATGTAGATCTGATCGACCTGTAGATTTGTATGACCTCTATGACCTGCAGAACAATGTGACCTATTTGAACTCTTAACCCGTCGATCTGAAGATCTGTGTTACTGTATTACTTAGCAGTATGACCTGTGGACCTGTAAACCTGTCAACATGTAGCTATGTATTAACTGTGGCCTTATATGACCAGTGTGGTCTGGTCAACGACTATATATGAATGAAATGTAGACCTGTATGACCTGCAGACCTGTAGACCTATGTTAATTGTAGACCTGTATGAACTCTAGGATATCTGTAGACCTATAGACCTGTAAACCTGTCGACCTGTGGGTCTGTATGACTTGTAGACCTGAGTGACTTTTAGACCTGTAGACCTATCTGAACTGTAGACCTGTATGACCTGTATAACCTGTCTATCTGTAGACCTGTAAACTTGTAAACCTCTGAACCTGTAGATCAGTATGACCTGTTGAACTGTATGACCTGCAGACCTATAGGCCTATGTAACTTTTATAAACTGTTGACCATTAGACGTCTAAACCTGTCGACCTGTAGAGCTGAATGACCTGTAGATCTGTATGACCACTATAACCTGCAGAACAATGTGACCTATTTTAACTCTTAACCTGTCGATCTGTAGATCTGTATTACTTAGCTGTATGACTTGTGGACCTGTAAACCTTTCAACATGTAGATATGTATGACCTGTAGAGCTGTATGACCTGTTTAACCTGAAGACTGATTTGACTTGTAGGACCTGATAACCTGTCGAGACACGTATGACCTTTAGACCTATAAACCTGTCGACCCATAGTTCTCTATGACCTGTATACTTGTATGACCCTTATAACCCGCAAACTTATGACCTGATAACCTGTTGACCTGTATGACCTGTATGACCTGTATGACCTGCAGACGAAAATGACATGTATGACACGTTAACCTTCCGACCTGTAGATTTGTATGACTTGTAGACCTGTAGACTTAAATGAAATTATATCTGTAGACCTTTATGACCTGTAGACCTGTAAACTTGTTGACCTGTGGTTCTGTATGACCTGTTGACCTGTATGACCTAATGACCTGTATGATATCTGTAGACCCATATGACTTGTATGACCTGTAGTGCTGAATGACCTTTAGACCTGTATGACCTGTAGACCTATAGACTTATATGACTTGTATGACCTGTTGACCTGTAGACCTGTAAACCTGTAGATTTTTATGACCTGTAGACTTGTATGACCTGGTATCCTGTCGACTTGTAGTCTTATATGACCTGTATAAACTGTTGACCTGTATGATATAGACCAGTAGAGATGTATGACCTGTAGACTTGTATGACCTGCAGACTTGTAGACATATATAATATGATATCTATAGACCTGTATGATCTATAAACTTGTAAACTCTTCAACCTGTAGATCTGTATGACCTATAGACGTGTATGACCTGCAGACCTGTAGACCTATATAACTTGTATGAACTGTTGACCTGTAAACATCTAAACCTGTCGACCTGAAGACCTGTATGACCTGTAGACCTGTAAACCTGTCAAACTGTAGAGTTGTATGACATGTAGACTTGTATGACCTGCATACCTGTAGACATATATAATATGATATCTGTAGACCTGTATGATCTATAGACTTGTAAACTCTTCAACCTGTAGATCTGTATGACCTATAAACGTGTATGACCTGCAGACCTGTAGACCTATATATTATATGATATCTGTCGACCTGTATGTCCTGTAGACCTGTGAACCTGTAGATTTTTATGACCTACAGACTTGTATGATCTGGTAACCTGTCCACTTGTAGATTTCTATGACATGTATTAACTGTAGACTTGTATGATATGATTTTTGTAAATCTGTGTGACCTGCAGACATGTAGTCTTATATGACCTTTATAAGCTGTTGACCTGTAAGACCTGTAGACCTGTATGATATGTAGACATGTAGAAATGTATGACCTGTAGACTTGTATGAGCTGCAGACTTGTAGACATATATAATATGATATCTGTAGACCTGTATGATCTATAGACTTGTAAACTCTTCAACCTGTAGATCTGTATGACCTATAGACATGTATGACCTGCAGACCTGTAGACCTATATATGATATGATATCTGTAGACCTGTATGACTTGTAGACCTGTAAACCCCATCGACTTATACATCTGTATGACCTGACATATATGAGCTGTAAACATGTATGACTTGTAGATCTGTATGACCTATATGACCGGTAGGATATCTGTAGACCTGTGTGGCCTGTATGACCTGTAGACCTGCATATTTGTAGACCTGTATAACCTGTATACATGTATGACTTGTATGACCTGTAGTCCTATATGACCTTTAGACCTGTATGATATCTGTAAACTTGTATGACTTGTATCAACTGTTGTCTTATATGACCTGTAGACCTGAAAGACCTGTATGACCTGTATGACCTGTATGACCTGTATGACCTGTCGTCCTTTAGATCTATATGACCTGTATGACTTGCAGACCTGTAGACCTATGTTAACTGTAGACCTGTATGAACTTTAGGATATCTGTAGACTGATAGACCTGGAAACCGGTCGACCTGTAGAATTGTATGACATGCAGACCTGTCGACCTATATAACTTGTATGAATTGTAAACATTTAAGCTTGTCAACCTGAAGATCTGTATGACCTGTAGACCTGTAAACCTGTCAAACTGTAGAGTTGTATGACCTTTAGACTTGTATGACCTGCATACCTGTAGACATATATGATATGATATCTGTAGACTTGTATGACCTGTAGACCTGTGAACGCGTCGACCTGTAGATCTGTATGACCTGTTGACCTGTATTACCTGCATACATATATGACCTGTATGACCTGTTAACCTGTCGACCTGAAGAACTGTATGGCCTGTGTGACCTTTCGACTTCTAAACCTCTCGACTTGTAGATCTGTATGACCTGTAGACCTGTATGACCTGCAGACTTGGAGACATCTATAATATGATGTCTGTAGACCTGTATGACCTGTGGAACTGTGACCCTGTCAGCCTGTATATCTGTATGACTTGTAGACCTGTATGACCTGTATGACCTACAAACCTGTATCATCTGTATGACCTGTTAACCTGTGGACCTGTAAATATGTATGAGTTGTGTGACCTGCAAACTTATATAATATGTATGACCTGTTAACCTGTCGACCTGTACATATGTATGACATGTAGATCTGTATGACATTTATTACCTGTTAACCTATCGACCTGTAGATATGTATGACCTGTATGACCTGTAGGCCTATAAACCTCTGACCTGTATATCTGTGTGACCTGCAGACTTGTAGACATACATAACATGATATCTGTATGACTTACAGACCTGTAAACCTATCAACCTGTAGACTTGTATGACCTGCAGACTTTTAAACATATATAATATGATATCTGTATGACTTGTAGAACTGTAAACCTGTCGAACTGCAGAATTGTATGACCTATAGATTTGTATGAACGTCAGACCTGTAGACATATTTGATATGATATCTGTAGACCTGTATGTCCTGTAGACCTGTAAACCTGTCGAGTTGTAGATTTGTATGACTTGTAGACCTATAGAGCTACATGACCTGTATGACTTGTAGACTTATATGAGCTGTAGACATATATGACCTGCAGACTTGTATGTCCTGTGTGACTTGTAGGATATCTGTAAATCTGTATGACCCATAGATCTGTATAACTTGTATAACTTGTATCCCTATATGACTGTATGGCCTGAAGACATGTATGATATCTGTAGATCCATATAACCTCCATCCATATGACATATATGACTTGCAGGCCTGGATGATACCTGTATACTTGTAGAACTGGAAATTTGTAGTCCTATATGACCTGTATGACCTGTAGACTTGTATGATCTGTAGACAAGTATGACCCATAGACATGTCTGAGCTGTAAACATGTATGACCTGTAGATATGTATGACTTGTAAGACGTGTATGAGATGTATAACCAATAAACCTGTCGTCCTGTAGATTTTTATGATTTGTAGACCTATAGAGCTATATGACCTGTATGACCTGCAGAATTATACAACCTGTATGACCTGTTAACCTGTCGACCTATAGATCTGTATGACCCGTAGACCTGTATGACCTGCAGACCTGTTGACCTGCAGATCTGTGTGACATGTAGACCTGTAAGACCTATATGACCTTCAGACCTGTAGAACTGTAAACCTGGCCACCTGTAGATATGTGTGACCCATAGACCTGCATGACCTGTATGACCTGAGAACCAATATGACCTGTATGACCTGTTAACCTGTCGAACTGTATGACCTTGATGACTTTTAGACTTGTATGACCTTCTTACGTGGAGACATATGAAATCTGTATGATCTGTAGATATTTAAACCTGTCAACCTTTCAACCTGTAGATCTGTATGTCCTGTCAACTTGTATGTCATGTGTAGACATGTATGAATTGTATGACCTGCAGTCGTATCTGACCTGTAGACCTGTGTGACCTTTAGACCTGTATGATATATGTAGACCTGCATGACTTGTAAGACCTACAGACCTATATGACCTTTATGACCTTTTAACCTGTCTACCTGTAGATCTGTATGACCTGTAGACATGTAAACCTGTCGACTAGTAGATCTGTATGACGTGTATGACCTGTAGCCCTATAAACCTGTCTGAACTGTAGATCTGTATAGCCTATATGACCTGTTAACCTGTCGATCTCTAGATCTGTATGACCTGTATGACCTGTAGACATATTAACCTGTCGACATGTTAACCTGTCGACATATAGACCTGTATGACCTGCAGATTTGCAGACCAAAATGATTTGATATCTGTAGACCTTTATGACCTGTAGACCTATATAACTTGTATTAACTGTTGACCTGTAGACCTCTAAACCTGTCGACTTGTAGATCTGAATAACCTGTAGATCTCTACGACCTCTATGACCTGCTCAACAATGTGACCTATTCGAACTCTTAACCTGTAGATCTGGATTACTGTATTACTTAGCTGTATGACCTGTGGACCTGTAAACCTGTCAACATGCAGATATGTATGACCTGTAGCCTTATATGACCAGTGTGGCCTGTTGACCTGTATGACCTGTAGACCTGTAAACCTTTCAACTTGTACAACTGTATGACCTGTAGACCAAAACTTGTATGATCTGTTGACCTGTAGACCTCTAAAGCTGTCGACATGTAGATTTGTATGACCTGTATGACCTGTGTGACCTGTAAACCTGTTGACCTGTATGACCTGTAGACATGTAAACCTATCGACCTGTAGATCTGTAAGACATGTATGACCTGTTCACCTGTCAACCTGTAGAATTTTATGACATGTATGACCTGTAGACCTATAAAACTGTTGACCTGTAGATCTGTATGACCTGTAGCCTTATATGACCTGTGTGGCGTGTTGACCTGTATGACCTGTACACCTGTAATTCTGTCGACCTCTAAAGCTGTATGATCTGTATAACTCTATGACCTGCAGACCTGTAGACCTCTAAACTTGTCAACCAGTAGATCTGTATGACCTGTAGACCTGAATGACCTCAATGACCTGCAGACCTATGTGACCTATTTTAATTGTTAACCTGTCCATCTATAGGGTTAGGGTTAGGGTTAGGATTGGAGAAATGTCCCCGTCCCCTGGGGGGACCGGGCGGTGCACGGGCCCTCCCCTGGTAGAAACCGCCCATCCACTCCTGGTCGCGCTGACGGGGGCGCTGGCGCCTCCTCCCATAGCGCACCGTCGTCCATTCCTGGTCCTCATTGTCCAGGAAACCCATATTGGGTCCTTTCTTCTCTTTTTAAAAAAAAAATAAGATCCACGAAACAAAAGCAAATGAATGAAAAAAAAAATTTTAATCAAAATTCAAAAATCCAAAATTAATACAAAATCAAATATCAATAAATCAAATATGTATGCCAATCAGCGACGTTTCGACCTATTATATGGTCTTCTTCAGGCCTTGGCATACAAAAATAAAGCTGGCTGCTTCAGATCACTGTCAGATGTTTCTCTCTTGATGGTCTGAACAGAAATGAGCCAACTCCTCCCCTTGCCTTTTTATACCCGTTGCAATACCTAAAACCCACCACCTTTTCCTACCAACTTACAACATTCAAAAACAACCCCCTTAAATCTACCATTTTTAACCTCACTCAAATACAACATAATAACACATGAACAATAATAACAATAATAACAACAATGTATCATCATTATAACATAATCCCCCATATTTTATTTATACCTTAAATTTTAAATCCCTTACCAATTGTTTTTACATATTGATTATGGTTAGGGTTAGGGGTTAGGGTGAGGGGTTAGGGTTAGTGTTAGGGGTTAGGGTTAGGGTTAGGATTAGGTTAGGGTTAGGGTTAGGTTAGGGTTAGGTTAGGTTAGTTTAGGGTTAGGGTTAGGTTAGGGTTAGGTGAGGTTAGGGTTAGGGTTAGGTTAGGGTTAGGTTAGGTTAGGTTAGGGTTAGGGTTAGGTTAGGATTAGGTTTAGAAGGGTTAAGGTTAGGATTAATTTTAAGTTTAGGATTAATTTTTTTTTTTTTTTTTTTTTTTTTTTTTCTCAATTATACTTCATATTTAATCCAAATGGTTCTTTTGTATCTAATAAATATATCCATTTCCTTTCCATTTTCTTCCTGTCTTTATCTGTCCACCCTGAGTTGCTCTGAATTCCTGACACTCTTGCAAATTGCAAGCCGTGTAAAATAAAGTGTTTCACTAAAGGTGTGTGTGTTTCCTTTTTATTTTTAATATTATACCTGTGTTGAATCATCCTTGTAGAGATTGAATTTTTTGTTTCTCCTATGTATTGTTTCCCACATTTAGAACAAAAAATGACATAAATACAATTTGAAGTTTGTGGTTTGAAAATTTGTGGGATTTTAAAAATTGCCTTATTTACTCTATTCCTTATATATTTTAATGTCACAAAATTCCTCGATAAAATATGAGGTTTGTTTAATTGTTGTATGGATTGGAGCTTTGCCTTCACCAAGTAATCTCTCAAATTTTTATTTCTTCTATAAGCTGATAATACTTGGTGATTTTTTAATAATCCTTGATTTTCTATTATTGATTGGTAATTGGTTTTAATTATTTTATTAAGTCTGGTACTCACTGATGAAAAATCGGTAATTAAGGGAATGAATTCCTTCTGATCCCTTGATTTACGAGACTGAAAAGTCTTGAGACAATGTCTCAAAAATGACCGGGAATATCCTCTTTTCCGTAATGTGTCGAAAAGAATTTTAACTGCTTGTCTGAAATCCTTGTCCTGTGTACAAATTCGTTTAAACCTAATTAATTGCGACTTAATTAGCCCTTTGTAAGTATGTTTTGGATGAAAACTCGTTTTAAAAAGCAATGCGTGTGTGTCTGTTTCCTTAAAGTACACTTTAATGTCCAATTTTTGGTTCTGATGAAATGTTTCTCCCTTATATATTGTTGTGTCCAAAAAATCAATTGACTGATGATCAAATTTATATTTTAATCTGATGGAAGGATCATATGTATCTAGTGTATTTATAAATTGCATAAATTCCTCCTTTGAATCTGTCCAAATTCCAAAAATATCGTCCAAATATCTAAGATAATGGAGAGGTCTCTTGTTACATTTTCCTAGAGCTTTATCCTCCCAATCTGCCATGAAAATATTAACATAAGCCGGGGCAAATTTTTTACCCATTGCCGTACCTTTGATTTGTAAAAAATATTCATTATTGAATTCAAAATCATTTTTAGTTAGATTAATTTCCAATAATTGTAATAATTCCTTATCCAGTCTTTTAGAGTTGGGATATTTTAGAAACATATTTTTGACTGCTCTT
>JANJOY010001550.1:0-11073 GCA_038496675.1 Rachycentron canadum
CTCTGAGCTACTATCCCCTATTACAGTGAACAGAGTCTTTACTGAGTGACATTAAAGACTCTTGGTGTCTTTTAATTGGTGACAAATGACAACTTTATGAGGAAAAACTTAATGTGGCTCTAAAAGTGTTTTTACATACTGATTTTAACAACTCACATATTTTTTGAATCTCTGTCAAGTTGCATTTGTAACTTGGGCCCTTCATGAAGCAATAGAGTCCAGTCCAGTCTTTGTGTGTGACACAGCTTTCAGCTTTTCTTCAGTTTGCGTTCTTCACTCTTTGTGCTGCACAGTTTCACTTCAGCTTGTGAAGAAGCAGAAATCCCAGGCTCTAGTTTAAAAGAGGGGTCATAATTTTCTTTGTCAGTGCCTCCTCCTAAAGTCTGGGATGTCAGAGCCCCAGGGGCTGGTGTACTTTGCTCATGGGCACTTCAGCAGCAGCTCCACACATCCAGTTGATGGACTGAATGACAGAAATTATGAGCAGGAAACAGAAATGTGTGACAAATTGTGTTTTAAATGGAAGCTGCAGTGCACATGGTGCATGGCTGCAGGCGGAACCATAATCATGTTGAGAGTGGGGAGTGTATTTGAGGATGCTGGGTGAATTTAATCTGTTTTTTTTTTTCTTTTGGTGGGAGTGGGTGTTGGGGAGGGGGTGGTGGGGGTGGTGGATGATTTGGAACGGTCTAATTTAGGAAGCAGCTGTGGAGACAGACAGGACACAAGTACTGGTCTACTGTGTCGGTGTGTGTCTGGATCTGTGTGTGTGTGTTGGCAAATAATTTACAACCCTAATTCTGCTGTGCGGACACAGTGAGGGAGATGAAGATTGCTAAAGAAAGTGATGATACGGGGGAGCAAAGTAAAGAAGATGGAGACTGACGGGGGAGAGGCAGGTGGTGTGAAAAGTCGAATCACACATGAGCAGAGATCCAGGGAAACACAATTACACACATACTGATACCTGCAGATAAACACAGACTGATTTTATCTGAGAGAAATGAGGCTTTCTACAGAATGCAAACAAGTCAGAGCTGTACGTTGGGGCAGTAATTTAATTTTCCACTGTTTTATTTGTCTTACCGCACACAAAGTGGTTACCAATGGTTACAGAGGAGCTCGTCTGACGACGGACTGCTGCAAAAACTGAGCCCATACACAGGCAGGTAGATAAGAGATGGTCAAAATGGCCACTAAATGTCATATAGGAGCTCTGTGGTGAAGTCCTACATTTTTGTTCTAGACAGACTTAAATGTTTGGAGGAGACAAGCAGCCTTTACAGTAAGAGCTATATTAACCAACCAATATTAACCAACTAGAGTTACCATCATGTCTGTATGTCTACTTGTATGTATCTACAACAGTATAATGTGTAGTATTCATGCTTTTACTACAATAAAAAAAAGTATGTATTTTGTGTCACCATAGACTCTTTTATATTAAATATTTATATTTTGCTTATTTATGATCCATATTCTGGTTTGTTTACTTCCTATGATTAACAATCTGACTTCAAATTCCTAATCAAGTAATTTAAAAAATGGTGTAAACGTTGTGTTTTCCTGATGAACACCAGCGCCATCTTCCGCCTGACCACGTACATTACGTCTCGGACGTAAACCGCGGAAGGGGCGGCTTCTGTGACGTCAGCGCGTTCAGCCCCGACGTCGTTGGACTCTGGACCGGCGGGGAAGTTCGCAAGGCCGGGATTCAGACACGTTTTTCAGCAGAGCACCGCGTTTCACTGAGGTATGACAGCGGGAGTTAAGCTTTCACTTTGCTCACTTGCTCCTTTATGAGTCACTAAAGCCTTTGACTTCCTGTTGACACCGGAAAAAGCAGCAGTTAAAGAGTTTTAACAGGAGCTGTCGTTTCTTGCGTATCCAAGCACGCCGCGGATAACGGCGCACGCTGAACTCTGTGCTGAATCTTTCCATTTCAACTTTGTGTGCTCATAAACAGAGACAATGACAAATTAAGTTCTGTTTATAAAACCGTATAGTTTCTGACAGCTGTTTCGGACAGTTCGGCATATGGATGAGGCTTCTTGCAGCCCGTTAAATGAATGAAATGCATGTGATTCACCGAGGTTCATTTCCTTTTATCTAACTCGGCTCCTGCAGGTTCGCTCCACTGTTAAGCTCCTGCAGCTGAAACGTGCCAGTGCATGACTGTGCAAAGCTTGTGTTGTTGTTGCCAGCTGGTTTTACTGTTGGTGTTCATCCATGTTACCAACATCAGCCCAGCGTGTCTGTTCATATAAACTGGTAAAATAAAGTAAATAGAAATTATTATATAAATATAACAGACCTATTTATGCACTAGTGGAAGAGAAAATATCAGGGCATTATATTGATACAGTATTTATCTTACTTCAACAGTTTGAAAGTGAAATGTAAACATGAGCATTTCTCTAAGAAACCTGCCCCTTCTGTTAACATTATCAGTTACAGATCAAAGATGGCTCTCACACAAGTGTCCTCCAACAAGTGCGCCGGCGGCTTCCAGAAGGTGTTCGAGCACGACAGGTGAGACCAACGAGTGTGTCTCGGGCTCAAAGGTCAAAGTTTACACATGCTTTTCTTTTTTATGACACACACCTGGAGCCTCAGCTTCACCTAACAGAGGGGATTTCCACGAGTGTGTGACTGTTGTGTGTGTTTGTGTGTGTCCTCCCTGCAGCACCGAGCTGAAGTGTAAGATGAAGTTTGGCGTCTACCTGCCTCCTAAGGCCGAGACTGGAAAATGTCCCGTCATGTACTGGCTCTCTGGTGAGTCTGATGGCTCAGATACATCAGAGACTTGTTTCATTGCTTAATCTTAATCTTAATCTTCAATTGATATTAGGATAATTAGTGTTACTTTATTTACTTCTCAGATTAATTTGCTGTCAGTTTGAGCTGAAAACAAATCAAAATCAAGATCAGCCGCCTAGAAATATCTTTAATGATCTGATGCAAATTAAGCTTCAGTGGCGTCTTTCTCGTGTAAGTTTCTTTGGATAAAAGTCAGAATTAGTAAATGTAAATATTTGACATTTGACAAAGAAAGATATGGTTTGATTGTCCTGGATTTTGATGCTTATCTGGACTTGTTTCCTCTCTGTGTCTCTGCAGGTCTCACGTGTACGGAGCAGAACTTCATCACCAAAGCTGGGAGTCAGCTCGCTGCCGCAGAGCACGGCATCATCATCGTCGCCCCTGACACCAGCCCACGTATGAGAGCGCACACACTCACACACTCTCACACACTCTCACCCTTGACCCTGAACTTGGACACACAACTTTATGTAAAACAAGACCAAGGACAGCTGCTGAAACTGGCCCGATGGACAGGTTATTATGATAATTTATTTAAAATCTGACGCAGGCGGCTGTGGCATCGAGGGGGAGGATGAGAGCTGGGACTTCGGCACTGGAGCTGGTTTCTATGTGGATGCCACCCAGGACCCCTGGAAGACCAACTATCGCATGTACTCCTACGTCACAGAGGAGGTGCATTAGATTTCTGTCACCTGCTCACCCAAAAGACTCTCATTTAATTTACACCAGTGCAGCATTCAAGATAATATCTCTCTCTGTGTCTCCCTCGCTCTGTCTTTCGCTCCCTTTTTGTCCCCCCCACCCTTTCTTTCTCGTTCTCTCTCAGCTCCCCAAACTGATCAACGCTAACTTCCCCACTGACCCAGACAGGATGTCCATCAGTGGTCACTCCATGGGCGGCCATGGGGCGCTCATTTGTGCCCTGAAGAATCCTGGGAAATACAAGGTACAACAAGAAAAAAAAAAGTTTTGATGTTTTTCTCTCTTGACGCCTCAAACCTCAGGCTCGTTACCTTTAGCTTTAATAAAGTGACACGTCAGTGTTGATATGAATATTGAAACTGGTTTAAAAGATTTTGTTAGAGATGTTGTTGATTAGAATCTGAAGAAACTTGATGTTTATTCACCAGGATCTGGACTCAGTGGATCCAGTCTGGGTTTCTCCTGGTTCTAACAGTAAATTACTGATTCTGAGTCTGTTGGATGATGATGATGATGATGATGATGTGGTGTGGGCTGTCTCCTACAGGCTGTGTCTGCGTTTGCCCCCATCTGTAACCCCATGCAGTGTCCCTGGGGGCAGAAAGCCTTCTCAGGATACCTGGGCTCTGACAGGTCCTCGTGGGAGGTAATGCTGATAATAACTCTAACTTCCTGTAACCTGTTGGGTCACTCTTGAAGACTCACATGAGCTGTCACATGACCTGCCACCGAACTGAACTCTGGTCTCTTTCAGGAGTACGATGCCACCGTGTTGACGGCGTCGTACTCCGGCCCTCAGCTGGACATCCTCATTGATCAGGGCCGTGACGACCAGTTCCTGTCGGCCAGTCAGCTGCTGCCCGACAACCTGATCGCCGTCTCTTCAGAGAAGAAGATACCCGTCGTCTTCAGGCTGCAACCGGTCAGTTACTTTTTCCCCGTCAAAGTAAAAGCAAAAAAGTTCTACACTTTTTTTTTGTTTGTTTGTTTGTTTTCAGCTAAAAGATAAAAGAGCTTTTCTGATGTAATGTCCAATTGACAAACAACTAAGTTCAAAGTGATGTCAAGAAAAACAAAAGACACAACTATATGTGGAATTAGTAATAAATAATAATAATAATAATGATAATGGTAATAATATCTGAACAATAAAGGTCTTATAAAATAATAAATGTCCTATTTATAATAAGCTTCATTGTGTTGATGAGTAAAAGGTCATGCTTTCACTTTCTAAAGGTAAAAGAAGTGTTGCCTCCATGTGGCCACAACAAATTGTCAAGCCTGTTGAATCAATCTGTAACCAATCACACAGTAGCCACGCCCCCTAATCCATCCCCTGCTTTCTGGTCTATTTTCCTCTGAATGGACCATCATTTAAAAAATGAACATCATGTTGTATTGAAGACTTGAAACTAGAGACTGAGACCATAAACTCATTAGGAAAACGTTTACTGAGCTAATAAATCAAGGAGAAGTAGGGACATTTTCCCATAGACTTCAATACAATCTGACTTCTTTAACAACCAGTGGAGTCGCCCCCTGATGGTCATTAGAGAGGATGAAGGTTTAAGGCTCTGGTTGAATGTCAGTGGACAGATAAACTTCACTAACAGTGTCAGAGCCTTAAATCCAGATCCCACAGTCAGTTTAGACACATTAAAGGACCAGTTCACATTTTATTTAAATGTTTTTCTTGCTGTAACTGTTCCTCTGTTTATATGAAGAAGCTGCTGAAGGTGTAATTAAAGTTCACTTTAATGATTGAATGGATGATTTAACTTTATCAGTTTAATTATTTAGTCTTTTTTTAATGGCTGGATCTGAAGCTTTTCTTAGTCGTTGGTGATAATAAACTGAAAATCTGCAAACAGGATGTGAAAAATCTTTTATGGCTTTAAAAAAAATGGTGCAAATGCATTGTTTGTTTTGCAAATTTGACAGTGTGAGGTATTTTTTTTATTGTGACATTTAAACCACAAAACAGTTAACATGGAACAAAGAGTGGTTGTTTGCAGCTGTATCTCTGACCTGAATGTTTCCTCCCTGCAGGGTTACGACCACAGCTACTTCTTTATCTACTCCTTCATGAACGACCACATCAAGCACCATGCCAAGTACCTGAATGCCTGAGCCCCCTCCAGAGACCCCTCAGTCCATTTCACTCTGACCCTGCTGGCGTCATTCACAACCTCTCCTGGCTTTTATTTTGTTGAGTCAAACAATGTCAGCTATTTCCTGGTTAATCGCTCTATGATGAAGTAAGTTGGGTCACTGAGGATTCGACCCCATCAGAAGCCTTTGTGCCTTCAGTCTAAACAGGACTGAGCTAAAGAACTGGACAGACCTTCAGGCAACAGTCACGGTTGTGTCTGTCAAAATAAAATCCTCCCTTATTCATGTTTGGGTTTTGTCCTTATTGGAGTTCATCCACCTTCACTGTGAAACTAAACATAGCTTCATCAAATTACTCCCTTTTAAATGCCTTTGGAATAACCCGTTCTAACTCCATTCAAAAGTCAAAATGTTCAGAAACCTTCCTGCGACGTAGGATTTGAACTATGACCCTCAGAGCGATGACGACCCAACTGACGCCAGGAAATCAGAGTCATTCAAACTTTAATCGGCTCACAGGTGCGTGAAATCTTACACATTCAGCTTTTTCACGACCTTCCTCCATTTTCTCATGTCAGGTAGTTAAATCCTATAAATCCAGATAATAAATCAGCAGCTTTTCCTTCAACCTGCTGCAGTGACGGACTCTGACCTGAAGGTGTCTCTGTTCGCCGAGTTTCCTCCTCTGCTGTTTCACGGCTGCACAGCTCAGCGCGCAGCCGCAGTGAGTCCGCTGCGTCAAGTCAGACGAAACGGCGTAGACCGGAAACAGTGGGCGTGTCTTCAAAATAATTTAGGTTGAGCATTGAATCAAATATCTTTTGCAGTTAAACGGTTTAAAAGTATAATTTTAGAATAATTGTTTGTTTCATTTTTTGAGGAGTCAATCCATAAACAAAAACAATGGAGAAGATTCCACACGTTATTACAGTACTTAATTATTTCTGTCATGTTTATCACATGAGATTTGTAATAATGCAAATGACAGAACATCTGTCATTTGCTGAACATACATGGCTTGTATATTCATAGGTAATGTGACTTTATAAATGTTTACATTGAGTCTATATAGTCTGCAATTCAGAGCCTATAATTATATATAATTTTCTTATAATTAACCTGAAAGACTTTCTGGAAATGACTAAATTACTAGTTGCGTTATCTCATTTTCTTTTTTACTTATGCTTAGTCAATTAGATTTCAGAGGAAAATATTATACATTATATTTACTAGACAACTGGAGTTTCAGATTAGTAATAAAAATAAATACAACATGATTATAATTTACACTAGATTTGATCAACTTTATTGGTATTACTACTTCATAAGAAGTGAACGTTTAACAACCAGTAAACTGGCAGCTGTCTTATTTTGAAAGTGGGCGGCCGGATGTCGCGCCGCTCCTTGCGCTTTGCCGCTTGACGTGCCGCGCAGACACAGACTCAGACGCGGCGACGACCGAGGAGGAAGCTGACCGCGCGGCACAGCAGCCCGGGAGTCGGTGTCCCGCTGTCCGCCCGAACGCGACCCAGCCCGCGCTCTTTCTCACGGATATCACCGGCTCGCTCGCAGCGGAGAGGGGGGAAACACGATGGCGACGTTGGGACCGGAGTCGGCTCGTCCTCCTCTTTCCCAGCTCGGTTCGTCTCCGTCGATCCAGACTCACGTCGGCAGCGCCAACCTGCCTCCCAACCGGGGCTTGGAGCGGGCGCTGGAGGAGGCTGCGGCCAGCGGCGTCCTCAACATCAGCTCCCGGAAGCTGAAGGAGTTTCCCCGGACAGCGGCCAACCACGACCTGACGGACACGGTGGAGGCAGGTAGGAATCCCCTCCCGGTTACCGCTAACCAACGTCCCCGGTGGATGCGCGGTAACGACAGTGTTGTAACGCGTTACAGCAGCGTGGCTCCTCGGTGACCGTTGTACTTTAATTAGACTGCTGGCATTTCCGTTACCCATTGAAAGCCTACTGTGTGTGTGTGCGCGCGCATATGTGTGCGCGTGCGTGTGTTTCTCACCGGACCCCGCCGGTCGATGGTCCCGTTAGCACCGGGTGAGCCGTGATTTTTGACGCTTATTGTAAACACATGGAGAAAGTCCTCAAGTTTCCCGCGGGCTGTGAACGTCTCATGTGGTGGGAGCCGCAGTGAACGCGGCCGGTGGCGGCGGTTATCGCGGCCCTCACTGCTCTGAGGGCCCGCAGCGGAATTCCCCAACACTTCCTTTGAGTCCATGCAGGGAACAGGCGCCGAGGCCCGGGAGAGCGGGGTCATGTGTCCTGGTCATTCAGACTCAGATGGACGTCCATCATCCAAACACACAGTAAACATGGAGCCTCTGGGGGGGGGGGGGGGATCACGGAGGTGGTCTGCAGGTCGAGGACTAGACCTCCTGAGTCTGGATCAGTGTCCAGTCTGCACCCAGTCCACAGGTCCGTCCTTCAGGGAACTTGAAGAACACCTTCACACCTGTGTGGAGCTCGCTTCATTGAGCTAGGGGTTTTATTGGGGCTGGGTATTCCCGCTCATTTCCTGAACCCATTGATTCCCATTTAGTTCTAAAACCAGTTGGTCACTGAACTAATGCTGTTAAATGTTCTCTAACCTGGTGCATCATTGGGAATATGAATATATGGTTCAGTGTTTACATGGAGCCCAGAGCTGGTACAGTTTTGACTAACATGTCACAAAGTAATAGCTAGTTAAATAATGGTAGTTACTGTAACTTGACATGTGGAAGCCCGGTGAACTTATTATGACCTCTGTTGCTACGGTGACCAGTTTACATCAGTCATCTCCGATCACATGATCAGATCTCACACTGACTGTATGAACGGTTTCATGTTGAGAATATGAGGCACTTTTAAGGTGGAATGTTTTCTTGTGGGTGGCACAGTGGTGCAGTGGCTAGCACTGTCACCTCACAACAAGAAGGTTCTGGGTTTGAATCCCAAGCTGTGTGGAGTTCACATGTTCCCCCTGTGTCAGGGCGGCACGGTGGTACAGTGGGTAGTGAGTCAGTGTGATAGACGAACATGTGGTGGACACACACACACACACACAAATGTAAGGATACACACTATGGCTCAGCCTGGTTTCACATCAGCAGACACACAAGCCTCAACTTGCTGTGACACAACCTGGAGCTGGTTTCTGTAAACCTTCCTAACACCACCTGAGCTGAGAGTCACAGAGCTGACTGATCTGAACCTGATCAGATCCTGATCCTGATCCTGAACCTGAAGGGGTCTGTGGCTCTGACTCCTGATGAGGTGAACTGGCCCTGACATGTTCGGGAATGAGTTTATTTTCCTTCTTACCCAGAAACAGATGAGAGGACTGACACCACACTAATGTCTGTAAAGCTGTTAGCTTAGCTTAGCACAAAGACTGAAAAAAGGGAAAGGGGGGGGTCTCTTTATTCGTCAAGGGTCTAGGACACTTTTCATTGGTTCTTTTTCAAATTAGCTCCAAGATTTTAGACCAATAAAGATTTGAGGGCTTTATTTCAGCAGTGGATTGTATTGGTTTTCACACACATCTCTTCTTCTACATTTCCTTTTCAGCCCCTAAAACAGACTTTCAGAAATGTTGCTGGGTATTTTATTTTGAAAACCCAGCTCCAAACACATGTCCAGTGTATGTTAGTATTTTCAGGGGTGTTGTTTCTGACGCAGAGGTGAACCAGCTTCAGTTCAGTTATGGTTCCAGACGTTCTTCAGCCCTGAGCTTCTTTTCTCAGCTTTAAGTCATGAACAGAATCTTTTTCATTCAAAGTGAAAGAGAAGACGTCTCCTGTGGCTCTGAAGGTTGATAATGATGAGTGGATTCATTGGGGATGATCATTAGTCTTTTGGGGGGGTTATGGGAGGTGATCGGAGGTTAAAGGGGGTGATGGGAGCGCTGGGAGTTGTGGGGGATTTTTACAGACTGATGCTGCACCTGGAGCATAAACATGGAGGAAGGTGTTTTCCAGACCAACCGGTCAGTCCTCTCTCACTGCCTCATGGTGGTATCAGCTTCAACCGCCAAACCATGGCTCAGTGTGTGTGTGTGTGTGTGTGTGTTGGTTTAGGAGGTTTAGTTGTGAGGGATAAGAAGGACAGGAGTCCACGCTGATGTCTTCAGGCTGTTTTAGTCTGACCAGAGATCATTTTAGCATCAACCAATCAGACCAGTGTTTTCTCCATGAATCAGTTTGGACCATAGTGGTTGATAATCAGGCCTTAGCCCCGCCCACCTGCTGGCTCCAGGTGGACAGGTGAGTCAGAGAGCAGAAACATTAGTGTAGTTAGCATCTTTTTTTGTTGTTGTTTGTTGGGCTTGTAACTGGCAGGGGCTGACACAGTGTTAGTGCTTGGGCTAATACTAACTCTGGCTCTGTACTGACAAGGATTCAGGCTTATTTAGCCCCGCCCCTGTGCTCCACGAGCTGACAGGATTGGTTCCTCAGGTTTGTGACGTAATAATCCCGGACTGACTGACTCTGTCAGTGGTTCACTGCAGGCTCTTTTTACTTTAGGGCTGTTTTAGTAGTCAGTAGTTGATATGACTGAGCAGGAACATCTTCATGTGTCTCGTTGTGTTCAGTCCCTCGACAGTGTTGTGAGTCTGAAAGTGAAGGTTTGTGTTTCACTTTCTCTTCTTCTGTTTCTGCTACAGATTCAGTACAAAAACACCCTGACACAGTGAATCTGCTGTGTGTGTGTGTGTGTGTGTCCATTAGCACAGCAGCAGCCTGCTTCCCACCATGTTCCCAGCTCCAGACAGAACACGTTTCTGCAGCGTTTGGCAGTTTTTCAATGGACACACACACACACACACACACACACACACACACACACACACACACACACACACACANACACACACACACACACACACACACACACACACACACACACACACACAGGGGATGTTGTTTCTATCAATATGACTCACACAGTATAAAGCTGAGCTGTGTGTGTTAGATTACATAAGATTACATGTTTTTGCTCCACATTATAACAGTTATTCTGAGCGACCTCCGTTTCTGCTCAGATCCAGATTAAAGTAGACCCACTATAGACCTCAGACCAGGACCTGCTTCTTCTTCATGCTCTGTCTAGTTTATCTTCTTCTTCTTTGTCTCTTCTTATATTTTTACACATAATTATTAGTTTCAGTCTCTGTACACAGCTTCTTCAACATGGTTAAAAAGTGATAATCGATCAGTCAATTGGCAGATGTGAGGTTGTCTTCTCAAACCTCCATGACATCACCCATCGGTCTGTGAGCTGCTGTTTTAAAGCCTCCAAGTTTGTAATTTGTCCGTCGGCCATCTTGGTTTTTTGAAACCAGAAGAAACCATATTTGGAGGAGAAGGTGGAGCTGAGGAGGAGTGAGGGACCCTTTGACTGGAGCATTGCTGCTTTACTTCTGTGTGTTTATCCATCC
>JANJOY010001594.1:0-14385 GCA_038496675.1 Rachycentron canadum
CTACTTAAACACGCAACAATGTGCTTTGATATTCAGCACAGGGACCGATATAAGCTTTCCAGCGTTGTTTTGGCTCAATCACATGCGTTATGTTAAACACACATGATTAGTCAATAAAATAAAGAAATATGACAAAAAAATCATTTGGGAGTAAAAATGCATTCTTTTTTTTAAAATTTAACAATAGATTCATTATACACCAATATTAAGACGAAACTAGGCCTGAAAGCTGTCGAAACGACATTCCGTAATTCACCTGAGCCGCACCGACCGGATAGATTGATTCTACATGTCTTCGAAATCACACTAACCAAAAACGATTTTCTATTCTATAATAAGTACCTCTTACAGGTCTGTGGTTAATTGACATAGTTGGGCTGCTTTAATAATACTGAATAAAGGTTTTCCATCGTTGTTTTGGCTCAATCACAAGCGTTGTGTTAAACACACATGATTAGTCAATAAAATAAAGAAATATGACAAAAAAAGCATTTGGGAGTAACAATGCATTCTTTTTTTTTAAATTTAACAATAGATTCATTATACTCATTCATTCAACCTCCGTCCTCCACAGACACTTCATCCAGGTCAGCATATAACATTTTAAATATCGCGTCCTGGATACTAATCTGGCCTGGAGTAAAGAGCAGAGACGCCGCAGGGAGAGATACTGGATCCAAAAACTCCAAACCGTTGATCCGCAAGTCTTCACGAGCAATATAACTAAACAAACAACTAACAACTATCCTATCATATTTATTTTTTTGTTATATGAATACTGAACAACGTCTTACCACCGTTGTTTTGGCTCAATCACAACCGTTAAGGTAAATACACTTGATTACGTATTAAAAAAAAAAAAAAAAGCATTTCGTAAAAATGCTTTTTTAAAAAATTTTTTTAATTTTTTTTTTTATTATATACTAATAATAAAACAAAACTAGGCCTGAGAACTGTCGAAGCACCACCCGGAAAGATTGATTCTACATCTCTTGGAAATCAAACTAAACAAAAACGATAATGAATAATCTCTTTCCGCCACTGTTTTGGTTCAATCACAACCGTTTAGTTAAATACACATGATTAGTCAATGAAATAAAAAATATTTGTGAGCACAAATGCTTTTTTTGTTTGTTTTTTGCAATAGATGCACGCTACACGAATAACACGAAACTAGACCGGAAAGCTGTCGAAACGGCATTTCGTAATTCACCTGAGCCCGGATAGCTTAATTCTACATCTCTTGGAAATCACACTAACCAAAAACAAATTTCTATGATATAACAATCACCACTTGAATGACATATTTGGTTTTAGAGCGGACAATGTGAGGACTTTAAAACTTTCTATCCGTCCTGAATCCCATCACTCAAAAATAAAGTTAAAACACAATTTACAACTAAGAGGTGGATTCTCTGGACACGCGCGATGACTTCCAAAATCACACTGACCAAATGAACCACTAAGGTCTAATTAAAAGAGGCCGACAGACACACCCTCCTCATCCTCCTCCCAGGAACTACCACCACATATTCAGGGGACTTATCAACTCACATATCAGATATCACCGAAATCATAGAATATGTACGTACCTGCAGGACGTAGATGTGATGATCTGTCCTCTTCCATTCCCACATCCGGAGAAACGTTAGCATTTCCTCATGGTACTGAAGACAGAGGTCCGGGGTACAGAACTGATAGGGGCGTTGTCTCACTCATCCCATTTGTAGTTACATAGTCCCAGCAGCTACACAGATTCAACTCGATTTTGAAGGCCAACTTCACCCAGGCACAACAGGCACGTGTCCCCTTAATGGGGGCTTCCCTCCAGATCATGCCTACAGAAGAAATTAAAACCTGTCAAGCATACTAGTACACCCCCGTTTTGTTCACACTCATACCAATACAGAAAAATACTTACCAATTTAATTGATCGGCATAGGTCGTCAAAGAACATTTTAAACGATTCCTGGACACTAATCTGGCCTGGAATAAAGAGTAGAGACGCCGCAGGGCAGATACTGGATCCATAAACTCCAAACCGTTAATCCGCAAGGCTTGACGAGAAATACAACTAACCTCCGATCGTTCGTTGTGGGTATTTTCGATTTTCTCATACCTCATACTTCCCTCTTTTTCACTATTCTCCACTTATTCCATTTTCCTTCAATGTACTAACTAAGGTGTAGACCTGTGTCAACTCACCCAAAGTGTAGAGCTTTGTGGCCAGTTGGTTCATGTGGTCAGAAGAGGTTGTGTCTGTCGATCTCTTTGAAGTAATTCAAAGAGACCGTTCAAAGAGACCGACGGACACACCCTCCTTCAAAAGAGCAGCTGCAACCCCAGACACACATTAAGGGGACTTATCAAATCACAACTAATCAGATACTCAGGACAATAAGGACAGATGTCTCACTCATCACATTTATAATTACATAGTCCCAATAGCTAAACAGATTCAACTCTATTTTAAAGCCAGCTGCTACTACTTCAACTTAAAGCCAAATAAAGAAATATGACAAAAGAAAGCATTTGAAAGTACAAATGCTTTCTTTTGTTTTTTTTAACCAAAAGATTCATTATACACTAATATTAATACGAAACTAGGCCTAAATCAAACTAACCAAAAACGATTTTCTATTCTATAACAAGCACCACTTACAGGTCTGTGGTTTGATTGACACATTTGGCGTGTAGAGCGGCACATGTGAGGACTTTCAAAACTTTCTAATCGTCCTGAATCCCATCACTCAAGAATAAAGTTAAAACACAACTCAACATACAACTCAACATACAACAACATATATATCGGAAGCGTAAGGAATCTTCCGTCCTCCATAGACACTTCATCCAGGTCGGCATAGAACATTTTCAATATCGAGTCTTGGACAGTAATCTGGCCTGCACTAAAGAGAAGAGACGCCGCAGGGAGAGATACTTGAGCCAAAGGCTCCAAAACGAAAGGCTTCACGAGAAATAAAACCAACCTCCGATCTGTCGTTGTGGACATTTTTGTTTTTCCCCCATCCCCCTTATTATTCCTTCTCTTTCATTCTTCTCCACTTATTTTCTTTTCCTTGGGATGTACGTTCCTTTATAATTTATATGTAATTTATTTTTTGTTCAATGAATACTGAATAAAGGCTTTCCACCGTTGTTTTGGCGCAATCACAACCGTTATGTTAAATACACTTGATTAGTCAATAAACTAAAAACAATGCCAAAACCCTCCAACATTTGTGACTGAAAATGCTTTTATTTTTTTTATTTGTTTTTTTTTTCCGCAAAAGATTTATTATACACGAATATTAACGCTAAACGATTCCTGAAAGCGGTCGAAGCGGCATTCCGCAGTTCACCTGAGCCGCACCGCCCGGATAGATTGATTCTACATCTCTTGGAAATCATACTCAACAAAAACGATTTTCTATTCTATAACAAGCATTACAAGTAACAAGCACAGGTCTGTAGTTGATTGACATAGAGCGGCACATGTGAGGACTTTCAAAATTTTCTAACCATCCCATCACTCAAAAATAAAACAATTTACAACTAGGAGGTGGACTTTCTGGACACGGGCATTTTCTTCTTCACACCGACCACATGAAAATGCTGGCCACAAAGGTCTACTTAAAAGAGCTCGACAGACACACCCTCCTCCCAAAGAGCAGCGACCACCCCAGAAACACATTCTGGGGGCTGATCTAATCAAAACTAATCAGATTTCACAGAATATGTATGTACCTGCAGGACGTAGATGATACCACATCTGTCCTATTCCATGCACAGAGCCACTTCTTCAGGGCGATTAAGGCAGAGTCCGGGGGAGAACACGGAACTGATAGGGGCGGTCTCTCACTCATCCCATTTGTAATTACATAGTCCCAGCAGCTACACTGATTCAACTCTATTTTAAAGGCCAACTTCACCCAGGCACAACAGGCATGTGTCCCCTTAATAGGGGCTTCCCTCCAGATCATAGCCTACAGAAGAAATTGAAACCTGTCAGACAAACCAGTACACCCCCGTTTTGATCACACTCATCCTAACACAGATAAACACCTACTTAAAACTCACCTATGTCTTAATCGACATTCAGCACTGGGAGCGCCGATAATGTTCAAATGTAAACAAACGACCAACTTGGTTTACATGGTAATCTACACACACTGCAAAGGACGATATATCACAGAAACAAAAAAACCCCCGGAAAAAACAGAATTTTCTGGATCCAGGGGTCAGTGTAAGGAAACCTCCGTCCTCCAGAGACACTTCATCCAGGCATAGAACACTTTAAATATCGAGTCTGGCCCGGAGCAAAGACGCCTCAGGGAGAGTTATTAGATCCAGAAGCTCCAAAACGCATGGCTTCACGGGAAATAAAATGACCACCGAGTTGTCGTTGTGGGCATTTTCGCTTTTCACCCCTCTCTTTCATTCTTCTCCACCTTTTCCCTTTTCCTTGAGATGTCTGTACCTGTCGGACCTGTGTCTGTCTGTATTGATATGCATAAATACATTTTTTGTTTTATGAATACTGAATAACGGCTTTCCACCGTTGTTCTGGTACAATCACACCCATTACGTCAATAAACTAACAAGTATGAAAAAAAAGCCTTTGTGATTGCAAAGGCTTTTTTTTTTTTTTTTAACCAAAAGATTCATTAAACAATAATATTAATACGAAACGGTCGAAGCGGCATTCCGAAATTCACCTGATCGGCACCGCCCGGATAGATTGAGTCTACATCTCTTGGAAATCACACTAACCAAAAACGATTTTCTATTCTATAACAAGCACTAGTCTGTGGCACATTTGGCGTGTAGAGCGGCAAATGTGAGGACTTTCAAAACTTTCTAATCGTCCTAAATCCCATCACGCAAGAAGAAAGTTAAAACACAACTCAACATACAACAACATATATATCGGATCCAGGGGAGTGTAAGGAATCTTCCGTCCTCCATAGACACTTCATCCAGGTCGGCATAGAACATTTTAAATATCGAGTCCTGCACTCTGGCCTGCATTAAAGAGCAGAGACGCCGCTTGATCCAGAAGCGCCAAAACGAAAGGCTTCACGAGAAATAAAACTAACCTCCGATCTGTCGTTGTGGACATTTTTGTTTTTCCCCCATCACCCTTATTATTCCTTCTCTTTCATTCTTCTCTACTTATTCCCTTTTCCTTGGGATGTACGTACCTTTATAATTTATATGTAATTTATTTTTTGTTCTATGAATACTGAATAAAGGTTTTTCACCGTTCTTTTGTCACAATCACAACAATTATGTTAAATACACTTGATTAGTCAATAAACTAAAAAATATGCCAAAAAAAAAAAAACCCAAAACATTTGTGACTGCAAAGGCTTTTATTTTATTTATTTAATTTTTATTTTTTCGCAAAAGATTTATTATACACGAATATTAACACAAAAACGTAGTTGATTGACATATTCAGCGTGTAGAGCGGCACGTGAGGACCTTCAAAATTTTCTAATCATCCTGAATCCCATCACTCAAAAATAAAGTTAAAATACAACTTACCACTGAGGTGGAGTTTCTGGACACGCGCATTTTATTGCATAATCACACCGGCCACATGAAAATGCTGGCCACGAAGGTCTACTTATAAGAGATCGACAGACACACTCTCCTCCAAAAGAGCAGCTACCACTCCAGAAACACATTCTGGGGACTGATCTAATCACAACTAATCAGATTTCACAGAATATGTATGTACCTGCAGCACGTAGATGATGCCACATCTGTCCTATTCCATGCACAGAGCCGAAGAATCTACTCTCGCCACTTCCTCAGGGCAATTAAGACAGAGGTCTGGGGGAGAGAATATAACTGATAGGGGCGGTCTCTCACTCATCCCATTTGTAATTACATAGTCCCAGCAAACACCTACTTAAATACTCACCAATGTACTCAATAGACATTCAGCACTGGGAGTGCCGATATTGTTCAGATGTACACCTCAAATGACCAACTTGGTGTACATGATAAAATGCACACACTGCAGAGAATTAAATATCAGAGAAACAGAAAAAATGCAAAAACCAAAATTCAGCAACATTTATTCATTAATACCGAATCGGGGGGTTTGGGGCTCCAAACCATTGCTCCGCAAGACATGTTTACAGCTCATATCTCCATAGGGCATAAAAATTTACAGGTCATACAAGTTATACACGTCTACGTGTCACACAGGTCTACAGATATACAAGTCTACAGGTCATAGAGGTCTACAGGTAATACATGTCTACAGCTCATATAAGTCTACAAGTTATACAGTTCATATAGCCTACAGGTCTACAGTCAAACAAATCTACAGGTCGACAGGTTTACAGGTCTACAAGTCATACAACTCTACAGGTCAACAGGTTTTACACGTCTACAGATCATACAGATATCATAACATATATGTCGATAAGTATGAAGGTCATACAAGTCTACAAGTCATCAATGTTATATAGGTTATTGGTCATGCAAATCTATAGGTCGAGAGGTTAACAGGTCATACAGGTCATATAGTTCTGCAGGTCATACAGGTCATACAGGTCTACCGGTCATACAAATCTACATGTCGACAGATTTACATGTCAAGATTTACAGGTCAAGAGATCTGAGAGGTCTACTGATCATACATGCTTTCTGATCATACAGATATAGGTCTGCAGGTCATATAGGTCTATAAGTCATACAGATCTACGGTTGACAAGTTTACAGGCCTACAGGTAATACAGGTCATACAGATCGATACATCGACAGGTTAACAGTTATAATAGGTCACATAGGTCTGCAGGTCATAGAGGTTATTCAGGTCTACAGGCCATACAGATCTACAGGTGGACAGGTTTACATATCTACAGGTCTGCAGGTCGACAGGTTTACAGGTCATACAGGTCATACAGGTCATACAGCTCTACAGATATCATATCATATATGTCTACAGGTATGCAGGTTATACAAGTCTTACAGGTCATACAGATTTACACTACGACAGTTTTACAAGTCGACAGATCATACAGGTTGCATATGTTTCATACAATCATACAAATCTACAAGTCGACAGGTCATACAGGCCTACAGATATCATATCAAATATGTTTACAGGTCTGCCGTTCATACAAATCTACAGGTCATAAAACTTACGTTTACAGGTCTACAAGTCATACAAATATCATATTATATATGTTTAAAATTCTGCAGGTCATACAAGTCTACAGGTCGATAGATTTACAGGTCTGCAAGTCATACAGGTCATACATATCTAAACGTCAATAGGTTAACAGGTATTAAATGTCAGACAGATCTACAGGTCATACAGATGTACAGGTCGAGGAGGTTTACAGGTTTACAGGTCTACAAGTCATACAGGTCTACAGATATCATATCATATATAGGTCTACAGGTCTGCAGTTCATACATGT
Organism: Rachycentron canadum; assembly: GCA_038496675.1. Taxonomy (NCBI): domain Eukaryota; kingdom Metazoa; phylum Chordata; class Actinopteri; order Carangiformes; family Rachycentridae; genus Rachycentron; species Rachycentron canadum. Next base: position 7,443 of record JANJOY010001594.1, read on the forward strand.
CTATTGGTCATACAGATCTACAGTTTGACAAGTTTACAAGTCTACAGGTCATACAGGTCATACAGGTCATACAGGTCATACAACTCTACAGGTCGACAGGTTTACAGGTCATACAGATCTTCAGGTCGACAGGTCATACATATCTACAGGTCATACAGATCTACACGTAGAGAGGTTTACAAGTTTGAAGACCCGTATGACCTGTATGACACAGGTCATACAGATCTTCAGGTCGACAGGTCATTCAGGTCATACATGTCATATATGTTTGCAGGTAATACAGGTCTACAGGTCATACAACTCTACTGTTACAGGTCTACAGGTCATACAGATCTTCAGGTCGACAGGTTTACAGATCTGCAAGTCATACAGGTATACAGATATATCATATAGGTCTAGAGGTCTGCAGGTCATAAATATCTATAGGTCATACAGATCTACAGTTTGATAAGTTTACAAGTCTACAAGTCATACAGGTCATGCAGGTCATACAATTCATACAGATCTACAGGTAGACAGGTTAAAAGGTCATACATGTCATATAGGTCTGTAGGTCCTACAAGTCATACAGGTCTACATATATCATACATGTCAAATACGTCTACAGGTCATAAAAGTCATACATGTCTGCACATGACATACATGTCTACAGGTCTACAGGTCTGGAAGTATGAAGCTCACACAAGTCCACAGGACATCAAGGTAATACAGATCTACAGTTCGACAGGTTAACAGGTCATACAAGTCATGAAGTTCTACAGGTCACACAGATCTACAGGTGGCCAGGTTTACAGGTCTACAGGTCTACAGGTCTACAGGTCTACAGGTCTACAGGTCTGCAGGTCATACTGGTCATATAGTTCTGCATGTCATACAGGTCATACAGGTCTATCGGTCATACAAATCTACATGTCGACAGATTTACATGTCTACAGGTCAAGAGATCTGAGAGGTCTACGGGTCACACATGTTTACTGATCATACAGATAAACAGATAAAGGTCTGCACGTCTACAGGTCATATATGTCTACAAGTTATACAGATCTACAGGTTGGCAAGGTTAGAGGTAATTCAGGTCTTTCTAATCTATAGCTGGACAGGTTTAGAGCCCTACAGGTCTGTAGGTCATACAGTTTCCAGATCTTACAGCTCTACAGGTCGACAGGTTTACAGGTCTACAGGTCTACACATATCCTACAAGTCATATAGGTCATATAGGGCTACAGTTCATACAGATCTACAGGTAGACAGGTTTATAGGAGCACAGCAACAGCTCTACAATTATCATATTATATAGGTCTACAAGTCTGCAGCTCTACAGCTCATACATATATCATGTCATATAGGTTTACAGGTCTACAGGTCATACAGGTAATACAGCTCTACAGGTTGAGAGGTTAACAGGTCATACAGGTCATACAGGTCATACAGGTCATACAGATCAACAGGTCAACAGGTTTATGGGTCTACATGCATGTCATAAAGTTCTACAGGTCGACAGGTTAACAAGTCTACAGGTTTACAGGTCATACAAGTCAGAAAGGTCTACATTTCATGCATATCTACAGATCATGCAGGTCTACAGGTTATACAGGTCGTATATGTCTACAGGTCTGCAGGTCATACAGGTCTACATTTGATTCACATATACACGTTGACAGGTTTACAGGTCTAAAGGTCATACAGGTCATACAGGTCATACAGGTCATACAGGTCTACAGGTCTGCAAGTCATACAGGTCTATTAGTCATACAGATCTAAAGGAGGACAGGTTTACAGGTCTAAAGGTCATACAGGTCATACAGGTCATAAAGGTCATACAGGTCATACAGGTCTACAGGTCTACAGGTCTGCAAGTCATACAGGTCTACTAGTGATACAGATCTAAAGGAGGACAGGTTTACAGGTCTGCAGGTCATACAGCTCATACAGGTCTGCAGGTCATACAGCTCATACAGGTCTACAGTTAACAAACAACAAGTCATGCAATTTTACAGATATACAGGTCTACTGGTCATATAAGACTACAGGTCATACAAGTCATACATGTATACAAGTCATACAAGTCATACAAGTCTTCAAATATACAGGTATACAGGTCATACAGGCCACACAGGTCTACAGATATCCTGTATGACCTATATGACCGGTAGGTCATATAGGACCTATATGATATGACCTATATGATATGATATTGGTATGACCTGTAAACCTGTCGTCCTGTAGATTTGTATGACTTGTAGACCTGTATGACCTGCAGACCTGTAGACTTATATGACTTGTATGACCTGCAGACCTGTAGACATATCTGACCTGTATTACATGTTGACTTGTATGAATTGGAGACCTGTAAGTTCTGTATTACTTAATTGTATGGCCTGTGGACATGTAAACCTGTAGATATCTATGACCTGTAGACCTATATGACCTGTGTGGCCTGTTGACCTGTATGACCTGTAAACCTGTAAACCTGTCGACCTGTAGATCTGTATGACTTGTGGACCTGTGTGAACTGTAGACCTGTAGGACCTGTATGACCTGTTGGATATCTGTAGACCTGTAGACCTGTAGACCCATAAACCTGTCAACCTGTAGATTTGTATGATCTGTATAACTGTATGACCTGCAGACTTCAAAACCTATTGACCTGTAGATCTGTATGACAGGTCACACAGGTCAACAGGTCACACATTTCTACAGGTCGACAGGTTTACAGGTCTACAGGTGATACAGCTCAACGTGTCGACAGGTTTACAGGTCTACAGGTCATAAAAATCTACAGACATCATATCATTTTGGTCTGCAGGTCTGTAGGACATACAGGTCTCCACATCAACAGGTTAACAGGTCTACAGGTCATAAAGGTCATAGAGCTCTAGAGATCGACAGGTTAACAGGTCATACAGGCTATACACATCTACAGGTCGACAGGTTTATAGGGCTACAGGTCATACAGGTCATAGAGATGTATAGGTTGACGGGTTTACAAGTGTACAGGTTTCCAGGTCATACACGTCAGAAAGGTCTACATTTGTATGTACACCTGTAGACCTGTAGACCTGTAGACCTGTAGACAGTTAGACAGGTCAGATATGCCTACAGGTCTGGAGGTCATAAAGCTCTATATTTCATACATATATACATGTCGACAGTATTACAAGTCCACAGGTCGTACAAATCTACAGGTAGACAGGTTAACAGTTCTACAGGTCATACAACATGCAGATCTACAGGTTGAGAGGTCATACAGGTCATACAAATCTCAATGTCGAAAACTTTAGAGGTCCACAGGTCATACAAGTTATATACGTCTACAGGTCCGCAGATCATACAATTCTACAGATCATACAGATCTCCATGTCAACGGGTTTACAGGTCATACAGGTCAACAGGCCACATAAGGCTACAGGTCATACAGACCTACAGATCGACAGGTTAAGAGTTCAAATAGGTCACTTTGTTCTGCAGGTTTTGGAGGTCATTAAGATCTACAGGTCGACAGGTCAACAGGTTTAGAGGTCTACAGATCTACAGATATCCTACAGGTCATACAGGTCATGCAAGTCTGCAGTTCACATAGGTCTACAGGTCTGCAGGTCATACAGGTCTACAAGTCACACAGATCCACAGTTTAATAGGTTTACAGGTCTACAGGTCATACAAGTCAAAAGGCCACACAGGTCATATAAGTCTACAGATCATACAAATCTACAGGTTGACAGGTTTACAGGTGCACAGGTTATACAGCTCTACAGATATCATATTATCTAGCTCTACAAGTCTGTAGCTCATACGACTCTACGGTTTATACAGATATCATATCATATACCTATATGATATATGTATGACCATAGAGTTTACAGGTATACAGGTCATACAGATCTACAGGTCGACAGGTTTACAAGTCAACAGGTCATACAAGTCTACAGGTACATGCAGATCTAAAGGACGACATACCTGTCTGACTTCTTGCATGTCTGCAGATCATGTNATCATGTAGGTCTATAGGTTATACAGGGCTCATATGTCTACAGGTCTGCAAGTCATACAGGTCTCCAGATATCATACAGGTCTACAGATTATACAGGTCTACAAATCATACAGGTAAATAGGTTATACAGGTCAGATATGTCCACAGGTCATACAGGTCTACATTTCATTCATATATACACGTCGACAAGTTTACAAGTCTATAGGTCATACAGGTCATATAAGTCTACAGGTCATACAGGTCTACAGGTCATACAGGTCTACAGGTCATATAAGTATATATGTCGACAGGTTTAAAGGGCTACAGGTCACACAGGTCATACAGGTCAACAGGTCATATAGGTCAAAAGTTGATACAGATCTACAGATCGAAAGGTTTAAAGGTCTACAGGTTATACAGGTTTCCAGATCTACAGGTCGACAGGTTAACAGGTCAAACAGGTCATATTGGTCTAAAGTTGATCCAGATCTATAGGTCTTCAGGTCAGACACGTCATACAGATCTACAGGCCAACAATTTAAGAGGTCATACAGGTTTTACAAATCTACATGTTGACAGGTTTAAAGGTCTACAAGGTCATACAGTTCATACAGGTCATACAGGTCATACAGATCGAAAGGTTAACAGGTCAAATAGGTCACATAGGTCTGCAGGTCATACAAATCTACAGGTCAACAGGTTTAGAGGTCTACAAGTCTGCAGCTCATATAGGTTTACGAGTCATACAGATATCATATCATTTAGGTATACAGGTCTTCAGGTCATACGGCCATACAGGCCATACAGGTCATATAAGTCTACAGGTCATACAGGTCATATAAGTCTACAGGTCTGCAGGTACATATCTACAGGTTTACAGGTCATAAAAGTTAAAAATGTCTGCACGTCATACGTATCTACAGATTTTATATAGGTCGAAAGATCATACAGGTCTACAGATATATCATATAGGTCTACAGGTCTTCAAGTCATACAGGTCTACAGGTCATAAAAATCTACAGGTCGACAGTTTTACAGGTTAACAAGTCATACATGTCATTTGTGTCTGCAAGTAAAACAGGTCATACAGGTCTACAGGTCAACAGGTTAACAGGTCATACAGATCTACAGGTTTACAATTAACACAGGTCATAAAGGTCTGCAGGACATATAGGTTATACAGGCCTACATGTAATGCAAGTCTACAGGTTGACAAGTTATCAGCTCAAAGAAGTCATATAAGTCTGCAGGTTATACAGACCATAGAAGTCCACAGGTCATACATATCTACAGGTCGACAGGCTAAATGGTCTACAGATCAACAGGTCATACAAGTCATATAGGTCTACAGGTCATACATATCTGCATGTCGACAGATTTTTAATGTCATACAAGTCAGACAGGTCTACAGGCCACACAGATCTATAGATATCCTTCATATCTATATATGTTATACGAGTCAGCAGGTCATACATGTTTACAGCTCATATAGGTCTACAGGTCATACAGGTCTACAGATCATGCAGATCTTACAGGTCTACAAGTCATACAGGTCAACAGGTTATACAGGTCATATAAGTCTGCAGGTATGCAGGTCATATAAGTCTACAGGTCAAACAGATCTACACGTCAACAGGTTTATAGGGCTACAGGTCATACAGGTCATATAGTTCTACAGGTTGACAGGTTAACATGTCTACAGGTCATATAGGTCATAGAGATCTACATGTCGACGGGTTTACAAGTCAACAGGTTAAAAGGTCATTCGAGTCATGCAGATCTAAAAGACGACAGGTTTACAGGTCATACAATTCAGACAGGTCTACATTACTTGAATGTCTACAGATCATGCAGGTTATACAGGTCGTATGTGTCTACAGATCTGCAGGTCATACAGGTCTTCAGATATCTTACAGGCCTTCAAATTATACAAGTCTACAGGTCATACAGGTCAACGGGTTAGGTGAAATATGTCTACAGGTCTGGAGGTCATACATTTCATACATAAATACACGTCAACAGTTTTACAAGTCTACAGGTCATACAGATTTACAGGTCGACAGGTTTACAGCTCTACTTCACACAGATCTACAGGTAGAAAGGTCGAGAGGTCATACAAGTTATATAGGTCTACAGGTCTGCAGATTATACAGTTCTAATGGTCATACAAATTTACAGGTCGAAAGGTTTATAGGTCTACAGGTCATACATGTCATACAGTTCTGTTAACTACAGGTTAACAGGTCATACAAGTCAGACAGGTCTACATTTCCTGCATGTCTATGATCATGCAGCTATACAGGTTATACAAGTCGTTTTTATCCACAGTTCTGCAGGTCATACACGTCTCCAGAAATCATACTGGTCTACAGATTATACAGGTCAACAAGTTATACAGGTCTGCTGTAACCCCTGACAAGCTCCCGGAGTTCAGACCAGCAGGCAGAGCCGCATCTCTGCAGGTGCCTTCGTGCTGTCCCCCACCCAGCCCCCCTTCTGTCCCATAGAAACTGTGTCTGCCTCGAGGTTGTATAACCCTAAACCCAAATCTGGAGGAGTCATTCATAGAAATTTAGTAAAAATCAAAACCACTGCTCCAGCAAACCAACCCAATAAAACTATTAAATGTGGTTTGCTAAATATTCGATCTCTCCCTTCCAAATCTCTCCTAGTGAATGATTTAATTAAAAATCACCAAATTGATCTATTAACCCTCACTGAAACCTGGTTCCAGCAGGATGAATATGTTAGTTTAAATGAATCTACCCCTAGAGGAGGAGGAGTGGCTGCAGTTTATCAGTCAAATCTGCTTATTAACCTAATGTTTCATATGATTCATTTGAAAGCCTTACTGTCAGCTTCTCTCACCCTGACTGGAAAGCAGAGAAACCTTGCTTGCTTACTTGCTGTTGTGTACCATCCCCCTGCACCTTATTCTAAGTTCTTAGAAGAATTCCCAGACTTTCTGTCAAA